>SJYX01021180.1:353290-371636 GCA_006410675.1 Oreotragus oreotragus | reverse complement strand
TTCTTCACAGTCCAACTTTCACATCCATACATGACCACAGGAAAAACCATAGCCTTGACTAGGCGGACCTTAGTCGGCAAAGTAATGTCTCTGCTTTTGAATATACTATCCAGGTTGGTCATAACTTTTCTTCCAAGGAGTAAGTGTCTTCTAATTTCATGGCTGCAGTCACCATCTGCAGATACAGTATCTGGAGGGATGATGTGGGGTGGGAGGTGGGAGGGGGGTTCATGTTTGGGAGTTCCTGTAAAAATAAATAAATAAATAAATAAATACCAAAAAAAAAGGGATCAAATTAAAAAAAAAAAAAAAAAGAATATACTATCCCGGTTGGTCATAACTTTTCTTCCAAGGAGTAAGCGTCTTCTAATTTCATAGCTGCAGTCACCATCTGCAGTGATTTTGGAGCCCAAAAAAATAAAGTCTGACACTGTTTCCACTGTTTCCCCATCTATTTCCCATGAAGTGATGGGACCGGATGCCATGATCTTCGTTTTCTGAATGTTGAGTGTGATGGCTGGGATATTTTTAGTTTTCTAGGAGGAGGTACAAGAGAAGAGATAAAAATCTAGACATTTTGCCTAGTAATTGGCATCAAGCAAAGTTGTTTGACTGTCTTTATAGAATATCAGCCTTATTTACAAGCATAAAGCTTCTCAGCAACCTAGACTCCACTTCAACCAGTGCTGATTTATAAGTTATTTTTATTTGGGAGAAACTAGAGGAGTTCATACTAAATACAAAAAGAAATGAGGAGTAGAGGGATAATCTTCATGTAATTAAAATACATTTGAGAATAAGGCTCTTCTGCTTCCTACAATAACATTGGGATTTGTCTCATACCAACTTCTTCTGTGATTCATAATGTTCCCATGATCTGGAGGAGCCAGAGACATAGTTACAAGATAGCTTGTTCATAAATAGAAATTGGTGTGCTAAGATCTTCACAGATGACCCAAATAGAAGAGAAGGTGCAGAACTTGATTTGAGAGACATGAAGCTCTAAATGACATGGGGGATAATAACAATATCATTGTTACACAGAAATGAGACTAGGATCAGAGACTGTATAAATAATAATAAAGTAAGTATTTAAAATCGGGGAAGGCAATGGCATCCCACCCCAGTACTCTTGCCTGGAAAATCCAATGGATGGAGTAGCCTGGTGGGCTGCAGTCCATGGGGTCGCTAACAGTCGGACAGACTGAGCGACTTCACTTTCACTTTTCTCTTTCATGCATTGGAGAAGGAAATGGCAACCCACTCCAGTGTTCTTGCCTGGAGAATCCCGGGGATGGGGGAGCCTGGTGGGCTGCCATCTATGGGGTCACACAGAGTCGGACACGACTGAAGTGACCTAGCAGCAGCAGCAGCAGCAAGTATTTAAAATAAAGCAAAAAATAAATGATGAGAATTGATTCTCACCTTAACAAATGTATGATCTCCTGACCTTAGTTGTATGTGACCATGTGGTGGATGTTTGGCCAATTCATTCATACATTCAAATATTACTTATTCAGATACTACTATATTTCATTTACCTTTCCAGATACTGAAGATACCATCTCAAAGAATAAGTCAGATAAGCTCCCTGTTTTAGAGCATCTTAAACTCTAGTGAGGACAGTTTATGATCAACAAAACCTGCTTTGAGGTCTTAAAGGTAAGTAAAGCTTTTGTACCCCAGAAGATCTTTGACCTGGGTTTTACTCTTTCTGACACACAGGAATAGTACTGATGTACAAAGAACAGAGTGGAATAATGGGGGTCTGAAGATGAAAGCCTCTTCTAGCCAGAACTCTTGAATCAATTCTGACAAGCAGTCTACTACTACTTACCAAAAATTATCTGCACCCCCACTCAGAAGTTCATGTTTAACTTCATAGTATCTAATGTATGTCTTCTAAAAACAATACCAGTGACTTAAAAGTTATTCACACTTTTCAAAATGCAATCAACTATGAATTATGGGAATATTTTCTGGTTCAAATTTTAAATAGAAGTTTAAGACATTACAAGGGCTCTGCTTTTTCATTCTTCTTATCCCTGACAGTAATAATAAAATAAAACACAAAGTTAATATCTAACCATTAGCCACTCAATAGCTCCCAATTTTGAAGTACCCTTTTTCCACTAACAAACTTATTCAGAACAACCAATCTAGGTACAAGGAATGGTGGTGGTATTTCTTTCTTTATATATCCTTTTTAGAGCATAGTACTTATTGTCCAATATTATAGGTTTTATACCCTTTTATAGGTAGTTATGACCAGCCTAGATATCATATTCAAAAGCAGAGACATTACTTTGCCAAATAAGGTCCCTCTAGTCAAGGCTATGGTTTTTCCTGTGGTCATGTATGGGTGTGAAGAAGGCTGAGCACCGAAGAATTGATGCTTTTGAACTGTGGTGTTGGATAAGACTCTTGAGAGTCCCTTGGACTACAAGGAGATCCAACAAGTCCATTCTGAAGGAGATCAGTCCTGGGATTTCTTCGGAAGGAATGATGCTCAAGCTGAAACTCCAGTACTTTGGCCACCTCATGTGAAGAGCTGACTCACTGGAAAAGACTCTGATGCTGGGAGGGATTGGGGGCAGGAGAAGAAAGGGACGACCGAGGATGAGATGGCTGGATGGCATCACTGACTCTATGGGCGTGAGTCTGAGTGAACTCCAGGAGTTGGTGATAGACAGGGAGGCCTGGCAAGCTATAATTCATGGGGTCGCAAAGAGTAGGGCATGACTGAGTGACTGAACTGAACTGAGGGGCAGCTACTGTCTGTTAACGGACAGGACTAAGGAACTATACAACCAGAGAAATTTCTGAAGGAGCGCGAGACACCATAGAACCAGGATAACATTGTTGAGTCATGTGAAAGCAATATGGTCACCACTGCAAACCCCTTCCCCGCCCACTGACACTGGGATGGGCTCTGTCCTCAGCAGTCTTGCCCACCCTTCAAACCAAAGCTTCCTCCACTAATATTGGCTCTGGGGTCCTGAGCACTGCCACGAAAAACACTCTTTAGAATCATCTCTTGGTGCTCCAGCCTGAGACAGGAAGCTGCCAATGCCTGTGGGGACTAAGTGCCAAAGCATGGGATTAGGAGAACATATCCAGGGAGATGTCCTATTGGCTTCACAGAGAAAACTTGAGCAGACAGGAGTGAGGGGCTCCACAGCCAGGGATGCTCCTAGAGGGTACGTCATCTGCCTAGGAAATAAGGCACCATTGATGAGTGGTGTGCAAGGGGTGGAACTACCACTTAAACCCCCTTCCCCACCCACAAGTCCCTGCTTCCATGGGCACTGGGAGGGGTTCCCATTAAAGTAAGTGTGTCTCATTCTGTTGCATCTTTCTACTTGTCTCTGCCACCACAGATGCTTCACACATGCCCCAGTTGAAAAGTGAAAGTGAAAGTCACTCAATTGTGTCCGACTCTTTGCAACCCCATGGACTATACAGTCCATGGAATTATCCAGGCCAGAATACTGGAGTGAGTAGCCTTTCCCTTCCCCAGGGGATCTCCCAAACCCAGGGATCAAAACCAACTCTCCTGCATTGCAGGTGGATTCTTTACCAGCTGAGCCACAGGGAAGGCCCCAGTTGTGGCCACCTTATATATTCCCGGCCTATGCAAATACTCTAATCATCTTCAGAGACTCAGTTAGTCGCTTCTTTCACTTATTTTGCTTCTCGCCGGGGTGGGGAACACACCCCACACACAGATGCAGTCAAACCAAAGCTGAGCCCCAGGGGTTGTGCAACTAACGAGGAGAAATGGAGATCTCTCCATGCAGTTTCACAAGCAGCAGATTAAATCCTCATGATCTGTTTGGTAAACTGCATCTGTGGAACATGTTAAAGGACAAGGAGTGCTTCCCAAACTGAGACCAGTCTAGCTTTGGCAGTTGTAGAATTTGGGGGCAGGTATCGATGGACATGAATCTGAGTGAACTCCGGGAGCTGGTGATGGACAGGGAGGCCTGGCGTGCTGTGATTCATGGGGTTGCAAAGAGTCAGACACGGCTGAGCGAATGAACTGAACTGATACACAGGAATTGGGCCAAGTCAGAATATGATCTGTCCCTACAATGCCTACAGTTGGTCCAGTGACCTACCTAGAGGTATTGGCGATTGCCTGAAGAGGCAGGGGTAGACTGTGGAAGCAAGAACAGAGATAGTGGACGCCCAGGGAAAATATTGTTACTATCATTTTTTTCTCTTCTTTCTCTTCGTTTTTTGTTTAATTTTGTTCTGTTGTTTGTTTTTGTCTTTTCTTACTTTTTTTTCCCATTTCTTTTTGGTTTGCATTTGTTTTTCATTTAATTTTCAATATGTTTTGTTTTTCTCTTGTTATTTGTTGTTGTTTTGTGTTTTTGTTCTGTTTCACTTTTTACATTATTGTGTGTTTGTTTAATATTTTCATTGGGTTTTTTGAGTTTGCTTTCTGTTTATGTTGTTTTTGTTTTTATTGTTATTGTGTTTGGGTTCTTTTTTTTTTAAGTTGTTCTCTTGATTTTTGTTCTCTCTCTACATTTTTTTAACTTGTCTTTTCTTTGGCTCTGCTTTCATCATTTGTCTTGATTTTTTTTCCTTCTGGACATGCTGAACAGTTAGCAGGGCCTTGGTTCCCTGGCCAGTTGTTGGGCCTGAGCCTCTGTGGTAATAGCTCTGAATCCCAAGATGCTAGAACACAAGAGAATCCTCAGTTCCAGGGAATGTTAATCAATATGAGCTCTGGAGGTCTCCATTGCTACATCAGGATCCGGCTCAGCTAACTGACTTCAGGTTCCTGTGCTGGGTGCCCTGATAACTAACTAGCAAGTCAGGAACACAGCCTTACCCATTAGAAGACAGGATGTCTAAAATTGCACTTAGCTCACAGACATCCCAAAACATACCACCTGACTCAGCCTTGCCCATTAAAGGAACATGGTTTAGCTCCACCCACTGGTCCCTACACAAAGAAACCTACACAAACTCCTGGACCAACTTCACCCACCAAGAAGCAGAAGCAAGAGGAACTATGACCCAGTTGCCTGAAGAAAGGAGAACACAAGCACAGTAGATAAACAAAATTAGGTGACAGAGAAGTATCAGACAATGAAGCAAGGTAAAAATCCACAAGACCAAATAAATGAAGAGTATATAGGCAACCTACCTGAAAAAGAATTCAGAGTAATGATAGTTAAGATGATTTAAGATCTTAGAAACAGAATAGAGCCATGAATGGAGAAAACAAAAGAAATGTCTAACAAGGATGTAGAACTAAAGAAAAATGATGAACAATACAATAACTGAAATGAAAAATACACTGGAAAAACTGAAGCAGGAAAAAGAAAATAAGTAAGATAGAAGTCAGGATGATAGAAATAACTGCCACAAAGCAGAATAAAGAGGAAAAATGAGAGGTAAGAGGACAATCTCAGGGAACTCTAGGACAATGTTAATAATACCAGCTTTTGACTTATAAGGGTTCCAGAAGAAGAGAAAGAGTCTAAGAAAATGTTTGAATATATTATAATTGAAAAATTCCCTAACAGGAAAGAAAATAGCTAAACAAGTCCAAAAAGCACAGAGAATCCCACACAGAATAAACCCAAGGAGAAGCATGTAAAGACATATATAATCAAAATAACAAAACTCAAGTACAAATAAAAAATATTCAAATGTTAAATATTAACATCCACAAAAGTGGAAATCAACAGTAATACAACAATACTTGAGGACTTTAACATTTAACACACACCAATGGACAGAACACCCAAACTGAAAATTAATATGGAAACACAATCCTTAAATGACACAACAGACCAGATAGACTTAATTTATATTTATAGAACCTTCCATCTGAAAGCAGAAGAATACACTTCCTTCTCAACTGCACATGAAACATTCTTCAGGGTAGATTACATCTTGGATCACAACTCAAACCTCAGAAAATTTCAGAAAAGTGAAATAGAATCAAGCATCTTTTCTGACCACAATGCTATGAGATTAGAAATCAACCACAGGAAGGGAGTGATTGGTGGGAAGTTTAGATCTTGTGTGCTGAGTTTACTCTGTTCTCTTGTTCCCCTGCTCTGACTTGAGCTCACAATCTTCCTTGCCATTCCCTGTTCTCAAGAGACCCAATTCGTCTTCCCCAGCAAATGGGCTGCTCAGACTTCAGCAGAGTGTAGCATGCAGCCCCATTTGACACGGCTCTCAGGACACAGTACCACTCCACTAAAGGGTCCACACAGTCTATGATCAGTATAGTGCCTATAATTGCACAGTACCACCAGTGGAGTAAGGCCTCATTAAAACCAACATTCAGATAGTTCTTCCTTCTGGGTGCTATGGAAGAGTAGCTCCACATTTTGGCTAAGCTACAAAATACTCCACAGATGTGGGAGATGGTATTATAGATGAAGGTTATGGAGGAAATGTTGGTGTTGTAATGTTTAATTTTTGCAAAGAAAAGTTTGAAAAAGAAAGGTGATTGAATTGCACAGCTCATTTGTAAATAGATATTTTACCCAGAAATAGAGGAATTTCAAACTTTAAATAATGCTTAGGGGGGTTCAGGAGGNCACAGTACCACCAGTGGAGTAAGGCCTCATTAAAACCAACATTCAGATAGTTCTTCCTTCTGGGTGCTATGGAAGAGTAGCTCCACATTTTGGCTAAGCTACAAAATACTCCACAGATGTGGGAGATGGTATTATAGATGAAGGTTATGGAGGAAATGTTGGTGTTGTAATGTTTAATTTTTGCAAAGAAAAGTTTGAAAAAGAAAGGTGATTGAATTGCACAGCTCATTTGTAAATAGATATTTTACCCAGAAATAGAGGAATTTCAAACTTTAAATAATGCTTAGAGGGGTTCAGGAGGTTTTAATCCCACTGGAAATAATTAACATTATGCCAAAAACAGAAACTGAGAAAATGGATATTCACCTTGAAAAGACTTGGCATAAAGTATTACAAAATTTGAGTAAAAACTGATAAAAATACAAACACATGGAAGCTAAACTACATTCTACCAAACAACCAATAGATCACTGAATAAATCAAAAAAGAAATTTAAAAAAAATCTAGAAACAAATTATAATGAAAACACAACCCAAAACCTGTAGGATGCAGCAAAAGCAGTTCTAATAAGGCAGTATATAGCAATTCATTCTCACGTCAAGAAACAAGAAAAATCTTAAAAAAAAAAATCCAAACTTACACTTAAAACATCTAGAGAAAGAAGAACAAACAAAACACAATGTTAGTAGAAGGAAAGAAATCATCAAGATAAGAGGTGAAATAAATGAAATAGAAATGAAGAAAATAATAGCAAATATCAATGAAAATAAAAGCTAGTTCTTTGAGAAGATAAGCAAAATTGATAAACCATTAGCCACGTTTATCATGGAAAAAGAGAGAAGACTCAAAACAATAAAATTATAAATGAAAAGGGAGAAGTAATAACCAATATCACAGAAATATAAAGAAATACTAGAAGCAGTTATATGCCAAAAAGTTGGACAACATGGAAGAAATGGACAAATTCTTAGAAATATACAACCTTTTAAGAATGAACCAGGAAGAAATAGAAAATATGAACAGATCAATCACAAATAATGAAATTGAAACTGTGGTTAAAAATCTTCCAGCAAACAAAAAGCTAGGACCAGATGGCTTCACCAGCAAATTCTATGAAACCTTTAGAAAAAAGCTAACATCTATTCTTCTCAGTCTTCCAAGAAATTGCAGGAGAAATACTCTCAGTCTCATTCTATGAAGCCACTATCACCCTCATTCCAAAACCAGATGCCCCCTAAAAAATATCATACACAAACAAGAAAATTACAGGCCAATATCACTGATGAACATAGATGCAAAAATGAACCAAACACTAATAAAGATAATCTAAAAACAAATTAAAGGCATCATTCACATACCATGATTAAGTGGGATTTACCCAAAGGATTCAAGGAGTCTTCAGTGTATACAAATCAATGTGATATACCATATTACCAAATTAAAATATAACAGCAAGGACTTTCCTGGCAGTCCAGAGGCTAAGACTCTTCACTCCCAGTGTAAAGGGCCCAGGTTTGATCTCTGGTCAGGCAATTCAATATCAAATGCCAAAACTAAAAGTTCACTTGCCACAACTAAAGATCCCACACACCACTACAAGGATGGAAGATCCTGCAAGCTGCAACTAAGACCTAGCACAGCCAAATAAATATATAAATAAGTTTTTAGAAAGAATAAAAACAATATAATGATCTCAGCAAATGCAGAAAATGCTTTTGACAAAATTCAACACCCATTTATGATAAAAAAAACTCTTCAGAAAATGGGAATAGAGGGAACCTATGTCAACATAATAAAGGTTTCATATATATATATATATATAACCCAGAGCAAACATCACTGTTCATGGTGAAAAAGTAAAACAATATCCTCTAAGATCAGGAACAAGACAAGGATGTCAACTCTTGCTGCTTTTATTCAAGATAGTTTTGGAAACCTCAGCCATGACAATCAGAGAAGTAAAATAATACAAATTGGAAAAGAAAAGTAAAACTGTCACTGTCTGCAGATGACATGGTACTATACATAGATAATCCATAAATATGCTGCCAGAAAGCTAGCAGAACTACTCAGTGAAATTGTTAAATTTGCAAGATGCCAATTTAATACACAGAAATATATTACATTCCTATACCCTAACAATGAAAGATCAGAAAGAGAAATTAAGGAAACTATCCCATTTACTACTGCAGCAAAAATAATAAGATACCTAGGCATAACCCAACTGAAGGAGACAAAAAGAAAAAAAAATGTACTCAAAAATCTGTAAGATACTGATGAAATAAATCAGTGTTCATGGATTGGAATAATCAATATTGTAAAAATGACTATAGGATCCATAACAATATATAGATTCAATACATCCCATATCAAATCACTAAGGAAAATTTTCACAGAATTAGAATAAAAAAATTTTACAATTTGTATGGAAACACAAAAGCCTTTGAGTACCCAAAGCAATTTTGAGGGAAAAAGAAAAAAATGTAGATGGAGGAATCACACTTCTCTGCCTTTAGACTATATTACAAAGCTACAGTCATCAAGATAATATGGTATTGGCACAAAAACAGGAATATAGATCAATGTAACAGGAAAGAAAACCTAATGCTAAACCCACTTATCTATGATTACCAAATTTATGATAAAGGAGGCAAGGATATGCTGGAAAAATAAAACAGCTATATGTAAAAGAATAAAATTAGAAAGCTCTCTAACCCAAAGATAAAATGGATAGATGACCTAAATGTAAAGTTAGTCACTACAAAACTCAGGTAGAATACCCTTTGACATAAATCTTAGCAAGATCTTTTTTGACCCAACTCTTAGAGTAATGAAAATAAAAACAAAAATAAACAAATGGGACCTAATTAAACTAAAAAGCTTTTGGACAGCAAACAAAACCATGAACAAGACAAAAAGACAACCTTTAGACTGGGAGAACCTGTTTCCAAATGAAGCAACTGACAATGGATTAATATCCAAAACATACAAATAGCCCATGCAGCTTCAATATCTAAAAACAAATAAGCCAATGAAAAAATGAGAGGAAAGATTAAATAGATATTTCTCCAAAGACGTAGAAATGACCAAAAACACAAGAAAAGGTGCTCAACATCAAACTATAATCCAAAAAGATACTCGCACCCCAATGTTCGTTAAAGCACCATTTACAATAGTCAGGACACAGAAGCAGCCTAAAGGCCCCTCATCAGAAGGATGGATAAGTAGGTGGGGTACATATATACAATGGAAAAGTATTCAGCCATACAAAGGAAAAAATTGTGATATTTGCAGAGATGTGGACAGATCTAGAGACAGAGTGAAGTAAGTCAGAAAGAGGAAAAGAAAAATTATATAGATGAACTTATTTGCAAAGATAAATAGAGACACAGATAAAGAGAATGGACATGTGGTTATAAAAGGGAGACAGGTGAAGTGGGATGAATTGGGAGATTGATACTGATACTATTGATGCCATGTATGAAGTAGATAACTTGTGAGAACCTACTGTATCGCTCAGGGAACTCAGGGAACTCACTGATCTATCATGACCTAAATGAGAAAGAAATCCAAAAAAAAAGAGGGTATATGTGTGTGTGTGTGTGATTCACCTTACTTTACAGCAAAAATTAACTCAACATTGTAAACAATTGTACTCCTATAAATATTAATTTTAAAAAGACAGAAATATATCTGAACAAATTAAAAGCCATTGCAGCAATGTAAAAGCCAAAATGAAGGGAGAAAGAAGTACCCATGGAACATTTTGCTACTTGTTTTTATACAATAAAACATCCTAGAATTTAACAACTTAAAAGTGTTAACAGTAGAGCCATCATGTGTTCCAGCAATCCAAGAAATGTGGTCGCTGTATCAAAGGGATATGTAAATCCTGTGTTCCTTGCAGCATTATTCATGAGTCAGGACATGGAAACTGCCTCTGTATGCTGATAGACAAATGGATAAGAAATGTGATATAGACAAGTATACATTAATAAATATATAGCTATTTATATATGTGTATGTATTTGGAATATTATTAAGTCATAAAAGAAGTTGTTGTTGTTCAGTCACTCAGTTGCATCCGACTCTTTGCGACCCCATGGATGGCAGCACACCAGGCATCCATGTTCATCACAATCTCCAGAAGCTTGTTCAAAATCATGTCCATTGAGTAGGTGATGCCAAACAACCACCTCTTCCTCTGTTGTCCCCTTCACCACTTGCCTTCAATCTTTCCAAGCAACACTGTCTTTTCTAATGAGCTGGCTCTTTGCATCAGGTGGCCAATATTGGAGCTTTAGTTTCAGCATCAGTCCTTCAAATGAATATTCAGGGTTCATTTCCTTTAGGATTGATTGGTTTGATCTCCTTGCAGTCCAAGGGACTCTCGAGATTCTTCTTCAGCATCACAGCTCAGAAAATTCTTTGGTACTCAGTCTTCTTTATGGTCCAACTCTCATCCATACATGACTACTGGAAAGACAATATGGACCTTTATTGGCAAAATAATGTCTCTGCTTTTTAATATTCTGTCTAGGTTAGGCATAGCTTTTCTTCCAAGGAACAAGTGTCTTTTAATTTCATGGCTGCAGTCACCATCTACAGTGATTTTGGAGCCCAGAAAAATAAAGTCTATCACCGTTTCCATTATTTCCCCATCTATTTGCCATGAAGTGATCTTCATTTTCTGAATGTTTTTAAGCCATCTTTTTTACTATCCTCTTTCACCCTCATCAAGAGGCTCTTTAGTTCCTCTTCATTTTCTGCCATAAGGATGTTGTCATCTGCATATGCGAGGTTATTGATGTTTTTCCCATCCATCTTGATTCCAGCTTGTGCTTCATCCAGCCTGGCATTTAGCAAGATGTACTCTGCATATAAGTTAAATAAGCAGGGTGGCAATATACAGCTTTGAGGTATTCCTTCCCAACTTGGAACCAGTCTGTTCCATGTCCAGTTCTAACTGTTGCTTCTTGACTTGCATGCAGGTTTCTCAGAAGGCAGGTAAGGTGGTCTGGTACTGCATCTCTTGAAGAATTTTCCACAGTTTGTTGTGATCCACACAGTCAAAGGTTTTAGTGTATCAGTAAATGAGTCAGATGTTTTTCTGGGTTCTATCGCTTTTTCTATGATCCAACAGATGTTGGCAATTTGATCTATGGCTCCTCTGCCTTTTCTAAATCCTTCTTGAACACCTGGAAGTTCTCAGTTCATGTACTGTTGAAGCCTAGCTTGGAGAATTTTGAGCATTGCTTTGCTAGCATGTGAAATGAGTGCAATTGTGCAGTAGTATGAACATTCTTTGGCATCACCTTTCGTTGGGATACAAATGAAAACTGACCTTTTCCAGTCCTGTGGCCACTGTTGTGTTTTCTAAATTTGCTGGCATATTGACGGCAGCACTTTAGCAGTATCATCTTTTAGGATTTGAAATAGCTCAGCTGGAATTTTTTTAATTCCACTAGCCTTGTTCATAGTGGTGCTTCCTAAGGCCCAGCTGACTTCACACTTCAGGATTTCTGGCTCTAGGTGAGTGATCACACCCTCATGGTTGTCTGGGTCATGAAGCATTCTTTTGTGTAGTTTTTCAGTGTATTCTTGCCACCTCTTCTTAATATCTTCTGCTTCTCTTACATCCATACCATTTCTGTACTTTATTGTACCCATCTTTGCATAAAATGTTCCCTTGGTATCTTTAATTTTCTTGCAGAGATCTCTAGTCTTTCCCATTCTATTGATTTCCTCTATTTCTTTGCATTCATCACTTAGGAAGGATTTCTTATCTCTCTTTGCTCTTCTTTGCATTCACATGTGAATATCTTCCCCTTTCTCCTTTGCCTTTAACGTCTCTTCTTTCCTCAGCTATTTGTAAGGCTTCCTCATACACCCATTTTGCCTTTTTGCATTTCTGTTTCTTCGGGATGGTTTTGATCACCACCTCTTGTACAATGCTATGAATCTCTGTCCATAGTTCTTCAGGCATTCTGTGTATCAGATCTAATCCCTTGAATCTATTCATCACTTTCATTTTATAATTGTAAGGGATTTGCTTTAGGTCACACCCACTCCAGTGTTCTTGCCTGGAGAATCCCAGGGACGGAGAAGCCTGATGGGTTGCCATGTATGGGGTCACACAGAGTTGGACATGACTGAAGTGACTTAGCAGCAGCAGCAGCATACCTGAATGGTCTAGTGGCTTTCCCTACTTTTTTCATGTTAAGTCTGAATTTGGAAATAAGGAGTTCATGATGTGAGCCACAGTCAGCTCCTGGTCTCATTTCTGCTAAGTGTATACAGCTTCTCTACCTTTGCTTGCAAAGAATATAATCAGTCTGATTTTGATATCAATCATCTGGTGATGTCCATGTATAGAGTTGTTTTTTGTTTTGTTGGAAGAGTGTGCTTGCTATGACGAGTGAGTTCTCTTGGCAAATCTCTGTTAGCCTTTGCCCTGCTTCATTTTGTACTCCAAGACCAAACTTGCCTGTTAAACACTCCAAGTATCTCTTGATGTCCTACTTTTGCATTCCAGTCCCCTATGATGAAAATTATATCTTTTTTTTGGTGTTAGTTCTAGAAAGTCTTATAGGCCTTCATAGAATCATTTATCTTCCATTTCTTCAGCATTAGTGGTTGGTGTATAGACTTCGATTACTGTGATATTGAATGGTTTGCCGTGGAAACAGAGATCTTTCTGTCATTTTTGAGTTTGTACCCAAGTACTGCATTTCAGACTGTTTTGTTGACTATGAGAGCTACTCCATTTCTTCTAAGTGATTCTTGCCCACAGTAGTTGATATAACGGTCATCTGAATTAAATTCACCCATTCTGCTCATTTTATTTCACTGGTTCTTAAAATGTCAATGTTCACTCTTGTCATCTCCTGTTTGATCACTTCCAATTTATCTTGATTCATGGATCTAACATTCCAAGTTCTTATGCTATATTGTTCCTTACAGAATCAGACTTTACTTTCATCACCAGACACATCCACAACTGGTTGTTGTTTTCACTTCAGTGAAGCCTCTTCATTCTTTCTGGAGTTATTTCTCTGCTCTTTTCCAGTAGCATATTGGAAGTATTTTTAAAAAAAGAAGTAAATCCTGCCAAAAATTTAAGACTAAGTGAAAGAACTCAGAGAAAAGGATATTATAGTTTCTCATTCATATACAGAATCTAAAAAACCCAAATGTATGTAAATAGTAGCATGATGGCTACCAGAGTCTGGGGGTTAGAAAAAATAGGTGAAGGGGTAAAAGTGTGGAAACTTCCAATTATAAGTTAAATAACTGCCAGAGATGTAATATACAGAAAGATGATCATAATTAATAATACTTCACCGTACATGTGAAACTTGCTGTGAGGTAAGAGCCTAAACGTCTCATCACACAAAATAAATAAACCATGCAACTGAGCAACTGAGCACACACATGCACACAATGATTTCACAATATATTTTTGTTTTTGTTGTTGTTCAGTCACTAAATTGTGTCTGACTCTTTGAGACCCTATGGATTAGCATGTCAGGCTCCTCTGTCCTCCACTATATTGTCAATGCAAATTTAGTAATGACTATTATTACTATATTTATTATACAAAGACAATATAATTCTCTACCTCGAGTATGGAAGAGAACCTCCAAAAGAATCTACGAGAGGAAATAGAATAGCTTAGTAAGTTTGTAGATGGGAAATCAACATGCAAAAATCAATATTTATCAATAATAGCCCTATATATTTATAAATATCTCATTCATATTATAATAAACATGAGAATAATTCCTGGAATAAATCTCAAAAAGGCTAAGTAGTATCTTTATAGAATAAATTATAACATGATAGAAGCACACAGAAGAACTAGATAAAGAGAGATGTATAACATATATGTAAGTAGAAAGGCTATATCATAAAAATGACAGTTCTCTTAAATTAAACTATAAAATGAATGCCCTTCCAATCTTACCAAGCTGTATGTCAAAAGCTTGGAGGAAAAAAATATCACAACCAAAGGGAAAAATTACTGAGGCATGATGATAGTTAAAAGAAGGATGCTGTTAGCCACCTTTGTCACCATTATCTCCTAGGCTTGATGGGGCAAGGAGAAGATACAGAGTTACAGAAAGTAGATGAACCTGGAGCTTTGTAGCACAGTAGCCATCTTTATCCACATGGGATATGTTCCAAAACCCACAGTGTATGCCTGAAACCACAGATGGTATAAAACTTCACAGATACTAGGCTTTTTTCTCCTACAGCACTAAAACCATGGATAGTGTATACAGTGCAGATATACTGAACAAAGGGATGATTCATGTCCCAGGCAGGATGGAACAGGGAGACATATGTTTTCATCACACTACTCAGAATGACACACAATTTAAATCTTATAAATTGTTTCTTTCTGGAATTTTCCATTTAATATTTTCTTACAGAGATTAAACATATAACTGAAACTACAAAAAGCAAAATCTTGGACAAGGGAGACTACCATATAGGACTTGCAGGACATAAGTGGCAGTGAATGCTACTTGGCCAGTGGCTGCTCTCACTCAGTCAAGTGAGGGGATGGGAGAACAAGTCTCAAATTTGCCTCCCTGAAGGTGAGGGGCTTGGGGTATTTATGGGATAAAGATGAGGCAAGGGGAAAGGTAATTGGAGGTAAGAAAAAGGTGAGGTAATCATCATACTATGAAGACATAACTTACAGGTTTTTCCATGGGATGCATGCTCAGAAAATAGCAGCATTAACATACTCTGAGGGTGGAGTTTTTGGCCCTTGACATCAAAAGGTCACAAGTGGACACTGGAGCATGCCCATTTGGAGGGTTGATGGTCTTAACTGGCTCCAGCTCAAACAGGACTGACTACAAGTTCCTAAACAAACAAACAAACAAAAAACCTGGGACAAACATTTTATTGTTTACACTACATTACATGTAGAAGGCACACAACTTTTTATAGAAACAAAGCGAGCCTGACTAGTGAAAACAGTTTACAGTTTACTGTTTATTAATGGCTAACTGATAACTACTCTCAGTTTCATGGAAGTGGAGTTCTTAATAAAAGATATAAAGATTAAAGATTGCTTATTATGTGTAAAGGATTAAAGATTTAAATACTGAATTGACATGGGATTGGACAAATGAACCAATGTAACAAAATAGAGAATCTAGAACAAACCTATAAATTAGCTTTACAAATCAATGCAAAAAATTAAACTGGCTATATACATGGGTGGGGGTAGGGGTGCTCTGAGGGTGGAGGAGATTGGTGATTCATACTTCAAATAACTACAAATGTCAACTTCCAACTATTTCAGATTTCAGTACAAAACACAGTTACAGCTTCAGGAGGAAACTAGAGGATAGCTTTATAATCCCTAAGAAAACAAGTAAAACCAAAATTCATAAAGGAAATGAATAATAAAACTGAAAGTAATAAAATTTCAAAACCTCTATACAATAAATAGCATTATAATATTTTTAAAAGGGCCATTGGCAAAGTAAATACTTTCAATGTATATAAATGATAAAAAGCTAGTACCCAAAGTGTACAAATTTTAAATATCCAAACTGAGGTTAAAAAAATTACAACAAATTTAAAAGATAATTTACAAAAGAGAAGAACTAAATAGTCCTTATATAAAGATGCTTAACATACCACTCAGATGAAAGAAAATAAAATATTAATGAGATATTTAAGCATACATATGCAAAACTAAGAAGTCTGATAATACATTGCTGAAGGGCATGTACTGGTACAACAATTATGAAGAGCAACTTCATAATAACTGTGAAGAGAGATGGATCTACAAAGATATATTGAAAATAGAAACCACTCTCTCAAAACAATGCACATTTTCAAAACTTTAATACATATTTAAGGAACCATATGTAACATACAGAATTACCTTTTTAATTGTAAGATTATAAAAATGATGTAACATTATAATCATCTTTTACAATCTTCTTTTTTATTCAAGCTAAATTTTACAGACTGATCTATGCCAACACATATATTTTAGCTTAGTCATTTTAACTTATATATAGTATTCAGCTACATAAATATACTATAATTTTATGCTTTTTTAGATTTTTAAATTAATACAAAGATACTCTCATGAACTCATGTCTTTTTGTGCCCACATGCTAGGGTTTTTCTAAAAGTTAAATTGCTGAATATGTCCAGAAGTATAATTCCATACCTGAAAAAGATATCCAAGAGATACAATAAAATACAAGGTACAACACAATACACATTTATTAAAATGTATGTGTTTAATATATATGAATGTAAATATACATGATATATATGAACATAAAATGTTAGCATTTTGGCCACATCTCAGGAAGAAAGTCAGTAATTTTGAGTTTGGAGAGAATTAAAGAGGGACTTTCACTTTTCATTCACATATTTGCATATTGTTTAAAATTTTTACAACAAACCTGTTTTTATAGTGTTTTAGCTTGAAAAGCACTGAAAACAATCCACATTTGTTCTTTTGTTTTGTATTATGTTTATTACCCTACTATAATATATTAACAATACTTTAGAAATCAGATTGAATTTTTACATTGTTATGAGTCACAAACTAGTAAGAACTCTTTTTAAAAATAAAGTTTCATTTCTATTTACATTTTCGAAGTGATATGCTCTCATCATTGAAAACTTTTAAAACAAAGGAAGAAAAAAAGGAAAAATAAGAGCACTCACTGTAAACTGATGCCATGTATTAATAATATTTATATATTAACTCATTCATTCATTTGGAAGTCATGATGGTGGTGTCTGCTGGCAATTTTCTTAGTAATTTCATCTACATCTAGTAAGTACCAAGATAACTCAAAGGTTAAAATGCATAATGCATAGCATATCTAACATATATATAATAGCAAAAGTAGTGTTAGTCATTCAGTTGTGTTTGACTCTTTGGAACACTATGGACTGTAGCAAACCAGGCTCCTCCGTTCATGGAATTCTCCATGCAAGAATACTGGAGGGAGTAGCCACTCCCTTTCCAAGTGATCCAACCCAGGTCTCCTTAATTGCAGGCATATTCTTTACAGTCTGAGTCACCAGGAAAGGCATAGATAGATAGATAGATAGATAGATACAGATAGATAAATATCTACCTGAGAGTTTATAGACAGTATATAATATTGGCTTTAATAATAGCATGAAGAACTTGCATTAAATACTTAATATTTATTAGGGAATTTACTTACTACTTTTAATCCTCATAAAACCCTCAGTTTAGTTCAGCTGCCCAGTTGTGTCTGACTCTTTGTGACCCCGTGGGCCGCAGCATTCCAGTATTCCATGTCCATCACCAGTCCCGGAGCTTGCTCAAACTCATGTCCATCGAGTCGGTGATGCCACCTAACCATCTTATCCTCTGTTCCCTTCTCCTCTTGCCTTCAATCTTTCCCAGCATCAGGATCTTTTCCACTGAGTCAGTTGTTTGCATCAGTTGGGCAAAATATTGGAGTTTCAGCTTTAGCATCAGTCCTTCCAGAGAATATTCAGGACTGATTTTCCTCAGGATTGATTAGTTTGATCTCCTTCCAGTCCAAGGGACTCTCAAGAGTCTTCTCCAACACCACAGTTCAAAAGCATCAATTCTTCAGTGTCAGCTTTCTTTATAGTCCAGTTCTTGACTACAGGAAAAATCATAGCTTTGACTAGACAGACCTTTGGCAAAGTAATGTCTAAAACCCTAGCTGCTGTTGTTTAATCACGAAGTCATGCCAGACTCTTTTGTAACC
>SJYX01021180.1:324977-349117 GCA_006410675.1 Oreotragus oreotragus | reverse complement strand
ACTTGCTTATCCATTCATTCATTAAACTTTAAAAACATAAGACATGCTCATGTGACTAAGAGATTTCATAAAAGATTAAGTTTACAAGTAACCTATAAAAATAAACCACATTATCTCACCAAGAAGGGAGAATAGCTAGCAAGAGCTGTTGTATATGCTATGCTAAATCTTAAAGGGTCATTTCACACTGAGTCTGGAATATAACTTTGTGTTCAATTAAGGCAAAATTAATGCTAAGACATACCAAAGGAAATATAGCTCTAATTGTAAAATCTTTTGTCTTTAGACCCTTGAATTTCAAATTCAAGGAAAACTAGCAGATCCAGGATCCAAACTTGTGTGGGTACAAAGGTAATTTAACTTTATTAAAACCTCAGTGCAGGAGCTGACTTGGGACTGGGTAATTAAACATGGCCAGGCACCATGCTGGCGTGC
Source organism: Oreotragus oreotragus (assembly GCA_006410675.1). Lineage (NCBI taxonomy): Eukaryota > Metazoa > Chordata > Mammalia > Artiodactyla > Bovidae > Oreotragus > Oreotragus oreotragus. The sequence continues at coordinate 348,682 of SJYX01021180.1, read as the reverse complement.
ATCCAAGTAGATGCCTTCTGTGTTACACTACTAAAAGTAACCTCATGTAACATTTTAGCTGAAATACTTTTCAAAGAAAAAAGTCTACCTATATTTCTACCACCCTAAAAATTAACACATAACTAGCAAAGATATATAAATTTTATAGCAATATAAAACTACTTAGATATCTAAAAGTTAAAAAAAAACATTTTTACAGTTTTTAAGGTAACATGAGCTAGGGCAAATAAATTGAACAATGAATACTTCATTTCCTTTTATTCAACTCTATTCAGAAATGGACTAACATAGAAGGATCAATTCCTATCATTCATACCATATCTTTCTTTTTTCTTATCAAATTTACAAATGTTTATTCTTTTTTTAAAGCTGTCACATTCATTTATTCTTTTTTATTTTTTTAATATATTTATTTTAATTGGAGGCTAATTACAATATTGTATTCCTGTGGCAGATCCATGTTGATGTATGGCAAAACCAATACAATATTGTAAAGTAATTAGCCTCCATACCATATCTTTCAAATGCTCATAACTTTAAATAGCTTTTAGACTGTATATATTATACAGTGTTTTACCCAGAGGCTACATATATTTGTTTTTTGCTAATGTATCAACTCATTTATTTGTGAGGCACCCTTCTTACTGCCACCATCACACACAAACACAATCACACACACACACACAAATGCACACACACACTTCATTCTACAATATTTGAAATATTTTGTAACAGCTCCTCATATCTGACACAACTGTTCAACCACATCACACTCCTTCTTTCAAGATGCCAATGGTACCTTGAAATTTGTCAGACTTCTCCCAACAACAAGGGCCTTGAGCACAGTACATTTGTCCTTCTACTAGAAGACTCTTCCTTCCTCTTCCTGCCTGATTAATTCATACTCACCCTTTTGCTCCCAGCTCAAATGCCCTGGCCTCAAGAAGCCTTGCCTAGACCTTCCCTCTAAACTGAACTAAGTCAAAGACCCCAGGTACAGGCTTTCTCATCAGTGTATAGCTGTCCTTCAATACATTCACTCTGCCACATGTGTATCTGCTTGGGTAAGTGTTTAATTCATTTCACAAAATAAAACTCTCTGAAGAGGCAGGGATCATGCCACATTTTCCAATCATTATATTACCAGGATCTAGCTGAGTACAAGCTATAAAGTAGATGACCAGTAATTACATATTAAAGGGAAGTAGAAAAGAAGGGAAGAAGTGAGGGAAATTGATCATTAAGTAAACAGATGACCTCATAGGACTCCATTTGGTGATTTAAAAATTATGACTTTGTAAATTAAATACCTTTGAGAAACATACTTTTATCTTCTTCCTTATCACTTTCTCTTATTGTAAATGAATGTGACTTATGGGCTTCCCTGATAGCTCAGTTGGTAAAGAATCTGCCTGCAGTGCAGGAGTGAAGGGAAGTGAAGGGAACGTCGCTCAATTGTGTCTGATTCTTTGTGACACCATCGACTATACAGTTCATGGAATTCTCCAGGCCAGAATACTGGAGTGGGTAGCTGTTCCCTTCTTCAGGGGATCTTGCCAACCTAGGGATTGAACCCAGGTCTCCCGCATTGCAGGTGGATTCTTTACCAGCTGAGCCACAAGACCCTGCTTCAAGTCCTGGATGAAGAAAATCTGCTGGAGAAGAAATAGACTACCCACTCCAGTATTCTTGGGATTCCCTTGTGGCTCAGCTGGTAAAGAATCTGCCTGCAATGTGGGAGACCTGGGTTTGGGAGATTCCCTGGAGAAGGGAAAGGCTACCCACTTCAGTATTCTGGCTTGGGAAATTCCATGGGAGGTATAGTCCATAGGGTGGCAAAGAGTCAGACATGACTGAACGACTTTCACTTCCCTTCATTTAGGCTTTAATCCTGATTCTTNCTTCCCTTGTGGCTCAGCTGGTAAAGAATCTGCCTGCAATGTGGGAGACCTGGGTTTGGGAGATTCCCTGGAGAAGGGAAAGGCTACCCACTTCAGTATTCTGGCTTGGGAAATTCCATGGGAGGTATAGTCCATAGGGTGGCAAAGAGTCAGACATGACTGAACGACTTTCACTTCCCTTCATTTAGGCTTTAATCCTGATTCTTTTCCTCTTTCTTTTTTTCATTTTCCTGTAGAGAAGAAAAGTCAGCTATCACATAATTAGGCCAAGTTTTCCTCAAAAGCAGTGTCTGAAATAAAAACTAATCTGCAAATAGTAGCAGGTGATCCCAGAGAATAAGAATGAAATACCAGGCAAAGTGAAACAGGCAAATAAATGCTAATACAGGTGTATGGATTCAGGTCATGATCATGGCCATCTGAACTTCCACCCAGGAACTTCTGAGTCCCCACAGAAAGCCTCTCAAAACTGCCCACTCAGTCTCACACCTCCCTCTTCTAGGCTGCACTTCCAGGGGCAGAGGGAAGGCCACTGGTAAGTTACAGAGGAGAAAGTGAAAGGTACTTAGCAGAAGCTCAATGTGAGAAATCAATTCAACTGAGTCATAGCTTGGCTACCGTGCTTGCCATAGTCACAGACAGAAACAGAGTGAGACTGAAAGTATATCAGGCAGGGACTCCTGAAGCATGCGATATGCCATAAGAACCAATTCACTGATCATCAGAATGTCAGCCCCTAATAGTGAGCAAGTACTAACACATCACTGTTACTGGTATCAAATTCCTAAAGGACTTCAAGACCCTGAACGAAGGCAGCAAAAAGTCCATTCCCAGCATTCTCCAATTTCCACCTAATAGAACTGGATTCTCTAATTTCTACACAAAAGCCAGTGGTTTCTTATATGTTATAATCACTTAGAAATATCATTACATATTTTAGTTCACTTTGAGTATTCATCCATTCACAAACAGATTCAACAAAATTTCTAGGCTAATGCATATAAGTAGAGTTAATTTAGGTCATGCTTTAAGTATATTGTTAAAGACATCATTTTGAAACCAACTGACAATCATTTGTAACATTTCTTCCAGAGGAAATATATTCTGAGTGTCAATCATATAGCAAAGAGAACAAAAGTTGATGTACTATTAACTTGTTAACTCTATTATATGCATATGACAAACTACATCTGTATCTTCCTGTTCTGAAGTAACAATCTGGAAAACAAAGGACAGTTGTTTCTACAAAGAGAGTGGCTCTAGACTTTCGATATTATTCACTCTCTTTTATTTTTATTTATTTATTTTTTCATCACATGGCATATTGGTTTCCCTGACGGAAATCGAAACAGGCCCCTGCAGTGGGAACAGTTAGTCCTAATCACCGGGCTGCCAGAGGATTCCCTATTTACTCCTCATATGTAGAACTTATGTGAGTTAGGATGATTCCTAAATCATGGGATGCTTATGTTCAGAAAGGAGTGCTTTTTTAATACACACATGTAGATGTGTTGCATCACACTGAAGAGAAAGAAAAAATTTGCCAGTTTATTGTGTTTATTTACTGTGAATGTAAATGTACTATTTGAATTACTGGATTCCATTGTTGTGAAATTCTACCTCAAAAAGGAAATAAAAAGTTTCCAAATCATATTGTACATAATAAAACTACATAGTATTGTAGAATCTGACCTCTTTTAATAAAAACATTTTTTTAAAGTCAAATAGGCTCAAAGTTAGCTCTATTACCTGAAAGTGAAAGTTGTTCAGTCCTGTCTGACTCTTCGCATGCAATCCCATGGACTTTAGCCCTGCAGGCTCCTCTGTCCGTGGTATTCTCCAGGCAAGAATACCAGAATGGATAGTCATTCCCTTCTCTAGAGGATCTTCCCAAACTATCTGACCTCTTTTTATAACACTTTTTAAAATCAAATGGGTTCAGAGTTAGTTCTATTGCTTAGGAGCCTATATATTGAGATTACTGAGATTACTTACTCCAGCTTTATCACCAAGTATACACGGAAGAACTGTACAAAAAAGATCTTCATGACCCAGATAATCATGATGATGCGATCACTAATCTAGAGCCAGACATCTTGGAATGTGAAGTCAAGTGGGCCTTAGAAAGCATTACTATGAACAAAGCTAGTGGAGGTGATGGAATTCCAGTTGAGCTGTTTCAAATCCTGAAAGATGATGCTGTGAAAGTGCTGCACTCAATATGCCAGCAAATTTGGAAAACTCAGCAGTGGCCACAGGACTGGAAAAGGTCAGTTTTCATTCCAATCCCAAAGAAAGTCAATGCCAAAGAATGCTCAGACTACCACACAATTGCACTCATCTCGCATGCAAGTAAAGTAATGCTCAAAATTCTCCAAGCCAGGCTTCAGCAATATGTGAACCGTGAACTCCCTGATGTTCAAGTTGGTTTTAGAAAAGGCAGAGGAACCAAAGATCAAATTGCCAACATCCGGTGGATCATGGAAAAAGCAAGAGAGCTCCAGAAAAATATCTATTTCTGCTTTATTGACTATGCCAAAGCCTTTGACTGTGTGGATCACAATAAACTGTGGAAAATTCTGAGAGAGATGGGAATATCAGACCACCTAACCTGCCTCTTGAGAAATCTGTATGCAGGTCAGGAAGCAACAGGTAGAACTGGACATGGAACAACAGACTGGCTCCAAATAGGAAAAGGAGTACGTCAAGGCTGTATATTGTCACCCTGCTTATTTAACTTATATGCAGAGTACTTCATGAGAAATGCTGGCCTGGAAGAAACACAGCTGGAATCAAGATTGATGGGTGAAATATCAATCACCTCAGATATGCAGATGACACCACTCTTATGGCAGAAAGTGAAGAAGAGCTAAAAAGCCTCTCAATGAAAGTAAAGGAAGAGAGCGAAAAAGTTGGCTTAAAGCTTATCAGTCAGAAAATGAAGATCATGGCATCTGGTCCCATCACTTCATGCCAAATAGATGGGGAAACAGTGGAAACAGTGTCAGATTTTATTTTGGGGGGCTCCAAAATCACTGCAGATGGTGACTGCAGCCATGAAATTAAAAGACACTTACTGCTTGGAAGAAAAGTTATGACCAACCTGGATAGTATATTCAAAAGCAGAGACATTACTTTGCCGACTAAGGTCCGTCTAGTTAAGGCTATGGTTTTTACTGTGGTCATGTATGGATGTGAGAGTTGGACTGTGAAGAAGGCTGAGCACCAAAGAATTGATGCTTTTAAACTGTGGTGTTGGAGAAGACTCTTGAGAGTCTCTTGGAATGCACGGAGATCCAACCAGTCCATACTGAAGGAGATCAACCCTGGGATTTCTTTGGAAGGAATGATGCTGAGGCTGAAACTCCAGTACTTTGGCTACCTCATGAGAAGAGTTGACTTAATGGAAAAGACTCTGATGCTGGGAGGGATTGGGGGCAGGAGGAGAAAGGGACTCCAGAGCATGAGATGGCTGGATGGCGTCACGGACTCGATGGATGTGAGTCTCAGTGACCTCCGGGAGATGGTGATGGACAGGGAGGCCTGGCGTGCTGTGATTCTTGGTGTCACAGGGAGTCAGACACGACTGAGCGACTGAACTGAACTGAACTGAATTATCTTACATCTCTACACAGCCGTCTTTGTAATCAGTGAAAAGTAATGACCCAATACACCTGACAGTTATAGTGGAGTAGCTTACAGTGACCAATATTATTACCTGGAAAAAGAAGAAAAGCCAGAAAACAACTCTCTTAAAAAACGATTGAAGAGCTTCTGAAGAAGCCAAGACTAGAGGCTTCAAGACTCCAACCAAAGGAAACATGCAGAGGTAAACTGAACTATTGAAGGAGCTCTTCTCCCCTGGAACAGAGAATGGGGGCATTTGCCAACCTAAACACACAGCAAGAGGTTGAGACTATGGGCTTTGCCTGGGCAAAGGACTCCTGATTCAGGGTAGCGAATCCAGGAGGTGGTGGGGGGAAGGCTTTTGGAGTGAAAGATAAAAGATTAAATTTAGAATAGGCTGAGATTCCAGTAAGAAATAAATGACGAAGTACCAACTGGAATATGCCTGGTTTTACCCACATGATGTTTGCTCATATAATGTTGTGCATATGATTGGAGGCTAAGAGGCTAACAAGAAAGCATCTGAAAAGAAGAGCTGCTGCTGCTGCTAAGTCACTTCAGTCATGTCCGAATCTGTGTGACCCCATAGACGGCAGCCCACCAGGCTCCCCCATCCTTGGGATTCTCCAGGCAAGAATACTGGAGTGGGTTGCCATTTCCTTCTCCAATGCATGAAAGAGAAAAGTGAAAGTGAAGTCACTCAGTCTGTCCGACTGTTAGCGACCCCATGGACTGCAGCCCACCAGGCTGCTCCGTCCATTGGATTTTCCAGGCAAGAGTACTGGGGTGGGGTGCCATTGCCTTCCCCGGAAAAGAAGAGCAGGTTTCTCGAAAGTCTTGCTCTGAGTAATTGTGTTTAGTATTTGTGAATGCACTGGTGGAAGGCTCTGGATGTGTATTCCTTGGCAGTTAGATACCCCTGCCTGGGATGAAGTCCATTTACACTGGAGCCAGCTCCATCATCAACTGGATTGCAATGATTTCCATCTCTCCATTTTATCTGTTCCTAGCATATTACAAGGCTTCCCATGTGGCTCAGACGGTAAAGCATCTGCCTACACTGTGGGAGACATGGGTTCGATCCTTGAGTTGGGAAGATCCTTTGGAGAAGAAAATGGCAACACACTCCAGCACTCTTGCCTGGAAAATCCCATGGACAGAGGAGCCCGGTAGGCTACAATCCATAGGGTTGCAAAGAGTCAGACCTGACTGAGCAAATTCACTTCACTTCTATTTTATCTACTTAGCAGAAGAAATGCTGACAACTCTTTGGTCTTGGATGAATTGCCTAGAGTCATAAAAAAATTTATACACAATTACTAAAACTGAAAGTAAAGAGATGTTGGAAAGAAGCTCACAATAATCCAGTTATTGACATTAGCAGAAAAAGATTAAATAAATTTAATTAGTATGTGCAGAATAACGGGAAAAGATAGAGAAAATAAACTGATATTCATAGAAAAGAATGAAATATACATTTGAAAACTGAAGAACTACACTAATTAGAGTAGAAACCCATAGATAAGCTTAATAGTTTAAAGACCATAGTATAGGTATAGGAAAAGATTAGAAGAAAAAGTCAAAGGAAATTTTCCAAATAAGCATTGAGTAGAAAATATTGGAATATGTAAAACATCCATGTTGGGCACAGTGAAACCACGTATTAAAAATATACTTCAGATCTCAGGAAAAGAAAGAAAATGGAGTAGAGTATCAAGAATTCACTATGAATTTCATCTGATGAAAGATGTCTACCCACATATGCAAAAAATTCTGCAAACTTAAAAGAAGTTAACTCAAAAGAATACCCAGGAACATCATAGTAGATGTGAGAAAAAAAGATAAATGGAAATTTTAAAATCAGTCAGAGGCAAAGACACAGTATCTTTAAAGTAACAACAAGACTGACAGATCTGATGGACTCCAGAATCAAAGAATAACAAGGTAAGTGTTGAAAGAAAGAAAGTGAAAGTGAAGCCGCTCAGTTGTGTCCCACTCTTTGCAACCCCTGGTAGTGTAGCCTACCAGGCTCCTCCATCCATGGGATTCTCCAGGCAAGAATACTAGAGTGGATTGCCATTTCCTTCTCCAGAGAATCTTCCCGACCCAGGGAAGGAACCCAGGTCTCCCGCATTGGAGGCAGACGCTTTAACCTCTGAGCCACTAGGGAACAAATATTTTCAGACACATAAAAATTGAGAGAATTTGTTAGCTGACAACTTTATGAAAATCTACTTAAAATTTTTTATGAAGAGTACAATAAGTGAATTGTTAAGAATGCCTCTAATTAAAAATACTAGATGTTTAAAATAAAAATCACAAACTAAATTAATTTTTATATAAATTTACTTCTTTAACTGAAAATACCTAAAGTTTAAAAGTTAACTAATACACAATCTTTAGTTCTTCTGTTTTTAAAATCATATTTGCATATTAGCTCATTTACTATATAGCACTTCCTGTGAGAAATACAGGGCAGATGCTGTCATCTTTATTTTATGTAAGAGGAAATTGTTAGGAGATTCAGAGACTCATCCTCAATTTGATGACAATGTTAAAGCTAAAACACATTTTTCTTACCTGATCCTCAACATTCTTACACTGGGAAGTAGAAAATGAATTAATAGTATCAAAAGGGTCCATTAAGTTGCAAAATATATCCAATATATAACAAAGGAATAATATTGGTTTCTGAGGATTTTTTTTTCAATTTCTTTAAAAAATATTTTTTAAAAACCCCATTAACAAAATTATCTTCTCATAAACATCATCATTGGTTTTTTTTTAGTTGCTGAAAGTCATATGTGACTCTTCCGCAATCTCATAGACTGTAGCTCGCCAGGCTCTTCTATCCATAGGATTTCCCAGGCTAAAATATTAGAGTGGGCTGCCATTTCCTTCTCCAGGGGATCTTCTCAACCCAGGGATTACACCAATGTCTCCTGCATTGGCAGGGAGTTTCTTTACCACTGAGCCACCTAGGAAAGCCCAAATATCATCACCTCCCTGAGTATTTTCAACAATTCCATAACTTTTGGTTTTCACTCTTAAATTTTAATTCCAGTAAAGGCTGAAATACAAAAACCTTTCAGCCACAAAGCATTTACTGATCAATTTCAATACCCAAGTCATGATGTTTTATGATTTATAAAGCATCCTCAAGATCATAAAACAAACTTCTGAATGGGTTCAAGATTTAATTTTGCCTCAAAGAAGGTGAAGAGAGTTTTACTGTATTAAAGAAATCTTACATTATCTGTTCTTATCAAGCAACTGAAATAACAAGCCAAGAGGTCACCGAAAGCTATAGACTTATTCCTCATATGTTATTTTTTCTCTAGAATCTTCTTGTCTTCTGACATAATGCTCTTTTCCATGACCCTGAAACACCACTGCTGACGACTTGTGGCAATATAGTATAGCTCTGTTTTTGTCTTACAACTTCCTCTTCTTCCCCTAATCTTTCCAAATTCAGAATCCTGTGTAATAAAATAGTTTCAGATATTTGTGAAACATATTAAAGAACATTATGAGAATATTACTTCATGTATTTAAAATCTATGTTGTATTGCCTATCAAATACATTAAATAATATTGATTTATGAGATGCTTACACTTTCTGAGGACTTTCCTCACATATTCTATCTTATGTGTAATAAACCATCAGAGCATTTTTACCTTCTTGGATAAATATTTTGACATAAAATATTTCAGACTTAAAGTATAACCTGTTACCTTAACGTACATTTTCATTTATCATATAAAGGGGGAGGGGTAAAATATCTTACTGTTAAAGGAAATATAATTTGCCAAATACCATACACCTCCTGCTTATCACTGCTCACTGACTGTCAGATTGGAATTATATACTTTACATAAATGTATATTATTTTGTCTGGTACATGCCATCACGTAAGCACATCAGGAAGATCATTCACTAGGCTAGTTTCAAACAGATTCTGGTATTACTGTATTTCAGGAGAACACCTGATGTGAAAAGTGGGCTCTTTAAGAACTTTCATGGAAAGTTCTTTAAGCTTTACTATAAATAGATGAGTACAGCAAAGTTAGAAATAAAACTTTTGAAGAAACTGGTGGAGCCCTTTCTGTTAAGAAGTCAGGAAACAATGAAGTAAAAATCATTTCTGAATCAACAGGAGAAAACCATGTTTTTAAACCCAGAAGTTTTGGACAAAGATAGGTTTTCTGTTTATATCACTGGTCTCTCAACATAACCATCAAATATTTAACTATGCAAAAGCTACAATGAACAAAAACTGATATGACATCCTCTGAAACCCATTTTCCTCCCACCGTTTCTATTTAGTAAAACCTGGGTCTCAACCAGTTCCTTTTTCACTTCCACAGCATTTCTTATTCCAATAACTTTTTTTTTTTTAATCAAGTCTGTTCTGAAAAGACCTTATGTTTATCAGAAGAGCATGCACTGATCAACAAAATATACTTTGATACTTCTAGTTTGGAAAAGCGTACTTAGGAACACCTGTCCAGAGAAAAAGCAGCAAATCTTTTTATAATAAAAATAAAATAAAATGACCTCCCGAATTTCTCATACTCTCCTATTACGTTAGATGTTGGAATATCAAATGTGTATACCAAGAATGTCGTTACTATTCAGAGATCATTTATCATCATTAAATTCATGAATATGAACTAACTCTTAAAATTTTAAATATTTTCAGACGTCAATGGCAGTATATGGAACCCTAAAATAAGGTAACTGAACCCAAAGTAGCAAAGTTGATCGTCTTTCACCTTTTTCACAAAGTGAAATAAACTGACATTAAAATCAAATATTCCAATAGGTATCGTGCTTTGTCATCTGAAAATCTGACTCTTCCTAAACAGGAATTCACTAGTAAAATGTGTGTGGAACAGACAGGCAGCGAGCAGGCGTGGGCGTGGGCACTGTGGCTTCCAGCTTTCAGAAGCAGCCCAACTCTAAACTAAGGGACTTGAGCAGCCAGGGACTTTTCTAAACTAAGGGACTTTTCTACCAGCCCACAAAGCTCTGTACTAAGACAGATGCTGACTTCAAAAATATTTAGCAAGCAAATATCTTCCGGAACTATTGAAAAAAACAAAGGAGATTGCCAGGTAAACGTGGGTCTCGCTAATGATATACTGGATATGCCTCCCTAACTCCATTCACTTGCCACAAAGAATCCGCAACAAAACAGCGCTTCGGAAACGAGCAGGAAAAAAAAAAAAAAGAGTGAGTCCCCCTAAGTTTGCTCTTTCACTCTTACCACTTGGGGACAGAACTTGGGCGTCTTTCTGCCTCGATTGGTCACTTCACTTCCTGGAGCTTAAGAAGCTCGCTCTGCAGAACTGCGATTCTCACCTGTGCGCCCAAGACCCTTTTGGGATATCAGTCCTGCCCGCGGAAAGAACGCGACTGCACCCCTCTAGGCGGGCGGAGCCGGGACCCTCTCTCCCCTGGATAGTCGCCGAGAACATCCGCGGGGCTGAGCGCCCCGGCGCGAAAGCGAAACAAAGGCTCCACTCCGCCACCAGCTGTGCGCGCCTCCCTGGGGAATCGGTGTCCGACCCTCAAGACCACACTCGAGCCTGTCAAGGGACTGTCATCGATTTAATGCTGTCTGAACGGCGCCATTCGGCCCTAACACGAAGGTGGTGTCCGCATTTGCCGCGCACCGGGGACCCACCAGAAAGGGCTGGCGCACGGGGAGAGCGCCGGCGGACAGGCGGGGGACCGCCCTGGCAGCCGCCGACGAGGTGGGTCCCAGCACTAGCGCAAAAGCCGACCCTGAGCTCTCGCGCGGACCCACCGGACAAGGGCACCTGCTGTCTGCGCTTCTGGGCTGATGGCACGGCGAGCCTCGCTCGGGTGGAAGACCCAGGCTTCTGGGATCGCGAACTGAAGAGCTACGGGCTCGCAGCGGCGCTTCCTGGAGGATCTTCGTGGTCACTCACCGGCGAAGGGCGAAGCTGCTCAGGCGGCCTCCGGTCTGCGCACAATGCTCATCTCGGGGCGCAGCATCCTCCCATCCTTTGTCAGTAACCGGCGGAGCGCGCTCCTCCCGGGCTGGCGGAAGGACGACGGGCGGCAGGCAACTGCTCTGGCGCGGCTTCCCAGCCTCTCCCCTCCCCTCCTCCCTCCCCTTCTCCGTCCGCCTTGTGGAGCCGGCACTCACTAGCTCCCATGATGTCATCTGGTGAAAATCTGCCATGCTCAAAGACTGGATAACCCGGCGCGCACGCGGGGACGCAGCGCGGGCGGAGGCGGCGTGGAACCGGAGACGCGCCCAGAGTCGCCAGACCAGGATCGCGGGAGTCAAGGACAGTACAGGGAGGGGTCTGCCAAAAGGTGGCTCCGAGGGTATGAGCAAGCCGGGTAAGGGTAAAGACCAGGAGGAAAAGTGCGGGTTCTGCTGTAAAGGTTTCTATATTGGTGTTTAGACTGACTGTATATGTTGAGGGTGAAAAAGTTTTTTGGCTTCTCAGCAGCTCATGCGTCCCAGCCCACTGATGGACACCTTCGCTGCAGCCTGGAGACTGACCAGAATCCTTGGGATTCTGGAGCCCTAACCTCGGTGTGAAAGTTTAGGATGTCTGGCTGTTGGCAGCTTCAGTGACAAGCAGCTAAAAGGATGAAGAAAGGCGGGCACTGTAATGGGAGAAAGAATCTGAAACAAAGCATTGGGAAGCAATTGGGGACGCGATGACCCAGGAAACTAACATGGAAAAGACGTTGGCTCCCAAGGGAACAGCCAATAACAGAGACTCACCCATGGCCTTAGTTTGTTGCTCCTTTTCTCCCCACCAAATACTGTTGGCCACTCTAGAGGTCGCTTCCTCCTGGCCTCCCAAGGACTACCTTAGATGATAAAACCGTCTAAATCAAAAAGGCTCATTAAGAGCCATAAAAGATGTAATGTCAATCCTTTTTGGTTAATATTCTCTATAATGTCAATTGAGATTTTATTAGAGAAATAGGAAAATAGCTTCGGTACTTTTAATTCCCTTGTATGAATGGACACACACTCAAACACACCTGAGACCTAGCCCTACATCAATCACGTTAAAAACTCTCAATGTTCAGAACAAGTGATAGGCTGTGTTGTTATCTTTTGAAGCTCCCAGGATTGCCTACCTCCCAGTGAAAGGTTGTTGTTGAATTACGACCCGGGATTCTTGGCCCCCGGGATTCTTGGCCCCCGGGATTCTTGGCCCCCAGAGGAGAAGAATTCAATCCAGGGCCAGAGACAAGGCTTGATCGCTCAGAGTTTTTGTGTAATAAAGTTTTATTAAAGTATAAAGGAGATAGAGAAAGCTTATGACATAGGCATCAGAAGAGGGCAGAAAGAGTACCCCCCGCCCCCCCCGCTAGTCTTCAGTTGGATGTTATATAGTCACCAGCAGTCTGTTAATGAAAGAAAGGAATGTCTTAAAACTTAGAATGGCACCAGGCCCCTCACCCATAAGATGTATTTTGGGATAATCTTGGCACCAAATGGTTTATCTTGGGCTATAAAAGGATTAATTTGAATCTTGAAGAAGGGCAGAGCACCGTAGAAATAGTTTCATTTACATAGATTAGAGGGACAATATCAGAGTATAACATACTGGTTTATCAAGTAGGTTCTGAGCCCAAAAGGCTGAACCGACTTGAAGACAGAGTTTGGGGTAAATATATAGTACATTAGCATAGCTGAAGATAAACATTTCCATAAGAAAAAGGCAATGGTTAACTTCAAGGGAAACCAGGTGTCATTATAGCAACACAGAATTTTAAAAGAAACCTCCTTTTAAATTTGTATAGAGAAGAAAAAAATATCGCTAGTTTGTTTCCTCCTGCTGCTTAAGAGAGATAAAAATGTCTGACACTTGCAGGCTATTTCCTCCATTTGGAGATCCCTGGCTTTCCTGCCTGTCAGCCTCTCACCAGGATGAGAGTTCATCCTTTTTAGAAGCTAAAATTTCAAAGGAGATGACCACCAACAGCCAGTACTTGGGAGACAGGCTGTCCTGGGTGTGCCTGGGCAAGAACACGGGACTCTGCGGGCAGGTTCATCCACCATCTTTCTTTTCAACCTTTTCAACCTTTGCAGCAGAACCCACACTTTTCCTCCTGGTCTCTACCCTCCCTTTAGAAAGAGAGTAGGAACAACATTTATTGAAAGTATAGGTACAATGAGAAATTCCTTAATCTTTGTAAATACAAGGAGGAGGACTCCACGTTATAACAACCTGACAGAGTCAGACACGACTGAAGTGACTTAGCAGCAGAAGCAGCAGCTATTTGCTGCATTAAACAGGTGTTGTTATGTATTATGAGATTGTAAAGTCCACTGGGGCATCTCATAGAAAAGGTTAATAAATTGTGAAAATTGGTATCAGAAATTATTTTTAAAAATAAAATATCGAAAAGGTCATGATGCACATAGCATGTAAATAATATAGGAAATCTATGTGTTAACTTACATTTGTTTACTTTAAAATTAAAATATTTTGGGTATCATGGAAATATATATGTAAGGATATTAACTATATATATATATGATACCCAAAATATTTTAATCTATATATTATATATTTACCATCCCTGTTAACATCCTTACTTTTTTAAGATTAAATTATTTTTAAGGATAATCACTTATTCTTTCCTTCAAATCAAAGTACAAAAAACATATAAAGTGTGTTATGCCCAAGTCACGAAATCTCCCAATGACCACCAGGGAGCTGATATCCGATGCAAAAGCAAGAGAGTTTTTATTACCAAGCTCGAGCTGGGGTTCCCACCGTTACGTTACCGACACAGTGGCTATAGGGAGGAGCCCCAGGTTTTGGATTACATTGCTTATATAGGATGTGTTCATGAAAAAAAAAGAATTTCTAGGTAGGGGGACGTCTGACTGGTCACTTTCTTTCGAAGGGTTGTGTGTTGGTTTTTGATTGGTCCCTATTACCTAGGTAGACCACAAGTTCCTGAATGTTAAGTCAGGAGATTCTGGTCTGGGGTCTGATGGGCTCGTGGGTGGTGGAGTGAGGTCAGGGGATTTCCAAAGGCTCTTTTCCCGGAACCTTAGAAAATGCAGTTTTTCTGTTAACAAAATGGAGTAGCTTAGATTCTTCAAGTGTATGAACCACTTTTAGAAACAAGTATTTTTTAATGCCAAAATGCTGACGATTTTTAAGATTCAGGGCAACTAGGAAATAAATTAGATGTTAAAAAAAAAAACTGAGAGGTAAGAATTTGGTAATGTAAGCAATGGCTATCTTTGAAAAAAATCATCTCATTGCTTGAAAGAAGGTAACTAGAACTGCTAATGATGCTGTTCTAAGTGTAGCAAATGCTTCTTTGATGCCCCATCTATCTTCATTGCCTCTGTTTATCTTGCTGTTCTTCAACATTCTCTGGACTAGTACAAAAATAAGGAGACAGAAGACGTTCATAGGACCATAGTATATCTGAGGGACTGAGCCAAATAACTGAAAAGATAAGAAAATGTATCACTCAACTTTTTTTTTTAATACAGCAATAAAAGGTTACAGTGATAACTCTAAGAAAAATGAACTGTTTCTGCATGTGTTCATTTATTTGGTCCTATGGAAAACTCTTCAGTTATGTGATTCTGATATTTTTGAGAATTAAAATTACTGTGTTGTCACCTTTTCTGGGGCCCTTGATCTTAGCAAAGTGAATTAACTACATTTCTACAGAAGTCCCATGGGGTTCTCAGGTGGTTCTAGTGGTAAAGAACCCACCTGCAATGCAAGAGACATAACGGACACGGGTTCAATCCCTGGGTGGGGAAGATGCCCTGGAGGAGGAAATGACAACCCGCTCCAGTATTCTTGCCTTAAAATTCAAGATATTTTTATCTAAACGATGGCTGTACATGACTAAAACAAAACATGCAATTATTACATTGGAAAGAGTATCACAATTCTTAAAAAAATACATCTAAATTCATATCTTACAAAACTTACATTCTAATTTCATTCAAATGGTAAATATATAAAATGCTGAAACTGAAGATTCTGAGTGGAAATATTAACTTTGCCCCAATTATTGATGCTTGGTTGCACTTTTTTCATATTGAGACATGATTCTCTTCACAAAACAATGAATGTTCAGGGGGGAAATAAACACATTTTAGTATTTTCCTTTGTGAATTTCAAGAAATATTACATTTTTACACTGGTAAAATAATAGTGACTTTTTAAAACAAGGTTTGATAGATATGAATTTGTTAATACATAACAAGCAAAGCTAATATTATTAAGCCTTTATTAAATGTCAGATACTGTGCCATTTACATGTATATGTCTCTTTGATCTTTAAAACTGACTCCTGACATGAATGTCTTATTAACCTCTCTTGAATATGAGGAAACAGATACCTAAAAGGGTTACAAAAATTGGCCAGTTAACAAAATAAGTGACAAGTCAAAGCTAAGAATGTATTCTATAAGCCTAAGTACACAAAGATAACCTTCATAATGCATGGTAGCAACTTTTAGATAATTTTCCTCTAGAAAAGTAAAAGCATGATGATTTTCTATATGCATATCCTATTTAGTGAGGTGGAGAATACAGTTTTGTGATCTTTGCTATCAATTACTAAATTCATCACAAAATTTATTTTCATCATCTTTTTAATGAAATACTTCCAAGGTTATTGATTAATACAAAGTAAAAGTACCTCAGGATACCAATGCATTTTAGTTTCTAAAGTATCTTTAAAGAATTTCGGACAGAAAGCAAGGTGCAGTGAATTCACACTGGGAGACAGATAACTGTAAAGTGAAAATTTTAAAGAAAGACACATAAAAATATAAATAAACATAGAGACTACCTCAGAAACTGTCTTCTTTGTACATTTGGTCTGCTAGTAGATCTGGGGAGCAAACTGCACCACTCATTCAAACAGAGACTTCCTCCTTTCTGTGGATGTTAACAAGAAAAATAGATCATTTTACAAATCGTATCTCAAAGAACCCACACATTTTTCTCATAGAAAGCAATATTCCCTGGGCACAAATGTATAACCAACCTTCTTTAAATAGAAAAGTTCAGTATATATGCTTATTTTACAGGACAGGTGGTTATCCCATGTCTTATGCTCATTTTCCAGGTGCTCTTTGTATGGTCTCTGTAGCAGTTCATTGAAATTAACAGGACACAAAAGTGGTCATAGAGGAAACACTTTTGTTCAAAGGTAGAGGAAAAAATGAGGGAAAGTTCTCTGAAATGCCACACTGCTTGTAAAAAGGAAAAGGGAGTTATATATTAATCTAACAGTAGCAGGCTTTGAAAAAGTGTACTATATATAATCTTTCCTAAAATAATAGTATTTAAAAAGTAGAGATACCAATTTATCTAAGCATATGTTAGTTTCTCTCCATATTAAGAGGGAGTTTCTCTTACTCAAATGTTCATGGCATTCAGATGTTATAGTAGCATACGTGATCTGTCTCCAATATTTCTACCGAGAACCTGTGATCATGTTTATATCTTCAGATTACTTCAATTACCTCAACTGATCCCATTTATAGACATGTAATTCAGGATAACACAGAATTAAATATTCACAACAGGGTGATAGGTTTCTGATTTTTGAGTCATAGTTCTTAATCTTTACAGTAAACTACTTTTCTAAGCTGTATCATTTTTAACTATTGTAGGAGAAAACACTAACAAATATATTTACCAAGGAAAGACCCTAATAGGCATTCTTGATTTTCCAAGTCAACTTTAATTCCTGAAGTACACCATACACTAAGAGCCATATGGAAGGGGCTCAAAGGGCTATGACCTTGCTTCTGGACCTGACACTCTTAGTGACTAAGTTTTTTTATGGCTTAAGCAATTCATTTAGCCTAGCCACTTTATCATTTTCATTTGGGAAAGGAAGTTAATGATATCTGTCCAACTTGAGAGGATTTTAAGATAAATGGAAGTAGAGTTGGAAGTGTGATATACAGGTAGGGTAATAGTTTTAACAAATCTAGATGGAACTTCCTGAGCTGTGTCTTGTATTGATAGAATGAACATTGAGTCATGTGTGGTTGATTTTTGATAACTAGGACAAGAAGGGGAAGAAGGAAGAGGAGGAAAGATTTAGTCTGCTGAGGAGCTTTCCAATAGGTGTGAAAATAGAGCAGTGAAAAGATAATGACCTTTGAAAAGGTTCTAACCTCAATTTTGCCATTCACTATACCTTGATTAATATCTTAATCTCTCTGAACATCACTTTCTCCTGTAAAATGCAAGTAAAGTTATTTTTATTAGTTTAGTGTAATGTTTTTGAACTCCAGATATGCACTTTTAGTGTACTTTTAATATATTGTTATTTCCCACCACTCCTAAAAAGTTGTTAAGTATAGCAAGAGTTGGTGTTGAAGTCTCAAGGAAATAAGATGTTATTTCAAAGAAGGAAGGAGAAATTATTATTTTTATTAATGATATATCTAAACACTCTGAACAGGACCTGAGAACTCTCAGTTGAATGAATTCATATATGACTGGATCATCATGATGATTAAATAAAATAACAGAATGATGATACCTAAGATGATGTTTGGTACTTAGCAGCTGGTCAATAACTAATAAGATAGCATCAAATTCTGGATCTGGAGACTAATAACATTCTAAAACATTTTATTCATGTATTTGTTTAGAAATAAAAGAGAGAATATATAATACATTTTGTATAACATCCCCATAGGGGTCTAGGCCAGCACATTTTATTCATTTATTTGTTTAAAAATAAAAGAGAGAATATATAATATATTTGGTATAATATCCCCACTAGGTCTATGTTACACAGCATTATGTCAGCAATAAAATATATGAAGTTTCACAGCAAGTGTAATAAAAGGAGCCTTGAGTCAGTTCAGGTCAGATGGTAACAAATGAGTTGTGAAAAATTTTTCAATATTCAGAGATTTTTAGATTTTAGAATTTAGTAAATAAATTATGAATGATAATGAATAACATTTATTGAGTACCTACAATGTGTCAAGCCCTGCTTTAAGCATTTTACATGAATTCACTTAAAGATCACAACAAATCTCTATGACAGGTACAATTATTATTCTCATTTTGTAGAAGAAATACCTGAGGCAAAAAGGTTAAATCACTTGCTCCATTTGGTTTATGTAGAAAAATACACCTGGCAGGATTTGCATAAAACATGATAAAAAATAAATTTGAAATTAAATTAAGAGTAATATATAGGTAGATATATATTCAGTAGGCTAGACTTTCTGGAATTTTATCTCAGTAGGAAAAGAATTTCTAAGATACAAGCAGTGAAGCAAATGGGAAATTGAAAGAGTCATGCATTTCATTAAATAGCAAAATTTCTTGAATATCAAAAATACCAAGGAAATTTTTGAATATTTGAAAAAGTTACAGTTTATTAAACTATATTAAATATATGTAACAAGTTGTTAATATGTTAAATAAAGAATTCATACAGAACAATAAAAAACTCTAAAAACTCAATAGATGAGAAGAAAAGAAACATAAAGAAATTATTAAAAAAAAGAAATGCCTGTAGCAAAACAAGTGTGAAAATTCAAATCTAAAGTGCAAAGTTAGAAATTAAGGTAAGAATTTTCAAGTATCAAGTAAAGATTTTTGTATATTTTATAATTTCTTTATGCTTCTTTTCTTCTCATCTACTGAACATTTTTTGACGTTGCCTTTCTTTGGGTTTGGAATGAAAACTGGGGTTTTCCAGTCCTGTTGCCACTGATGAGTTTTCCAAATTTGCTGACATGTTGAGTGCAACACTTTAAAAGCATCATCTTTCAGGATTTTAAGTAGCTCAGCTGGAAATCTGCCACCTCCTCTAGACTTGTTCATAGTAATGCTTCCTAAGGCCCATTAGAATTCATATTCCAGGATGTCTGGCTCTAGGTGAGTCATTAAGACCTTTTTGTGTAGTTTTTCTGTATATTCTTGCCACCTCTTTTTAATGCCTTCTGCTTTGGTTATGTCTTTTCAGTTTTTTTTTTTAATTTATTTTATTGTGCCCATCCTCAAATTAAATGTTCCCTTGATGTCTCCAATTTTCTTGAAGAGGTCTTTCTTCAGGAAAGTTTTTCTTCAGTAGTTTTTTCCATTCTATTTTTTTCCTCTATTTTTTTCATCATTCATTTAAGTAGGCCTTCCTATCTCTCCATGCTATTCTCTGAAACTATGCCTTTAGTTGGGTATTTTACCCTTTCTCCACTGTCATTCACTTTTCTTCTTTCCTCAGCTATTTGTAAAGCTTTTTTAGATAACCAATTTGCCTTCTTGCATTTCTTTTTCTTAAGGCATACAAAGCACTTAAACTCTAGCCTATTGATTTTCAATATAATGTTTCTATTATGAAAGTTGAGAGAATTTGCCATGAAAGTATTATATGGAGCGTAGGTGAGTTCTTTTTAAAAATAAGAAGGAGATCACATAAAGCAGAGACATGGAGAGAGTATGGCACTTAGGTAAAATAGAAGTACACGTGAGTGAGCATTAGACGAATAAACTAGGATATTAGAAAGACTCTCAGCTTTATTTGAATAAGGACAATTTTAATATGCATAAAGGAAGATCTAGTTGCCTGGACAAACATATAATGACAAGGTCAATATGAAGTCAGTCATGTTTTAAATGAGCTGGTGTTTAACTCATCACAGTAATTCAATTTTAAAAAGATTTGTGTATAGAGAGGCTGATAATTTCACATAAAATTCCTGAGTGTATAAATATCTGTAGATCATTTGAAATAAGTCTGGTTGGAAACCAATGCCAATGATGATGTAAAATTTTGAAGATTTTGCTCATGGTAATATTTATGTTTGAGCTCATGGTTGGAGGATGTGCTGTAAAAATGTTGGGGAGAGGATGAGCCTATAGGCATGAATTCATTTAGAGGCCATGCTTGTGGCTTGAAGAAGGGTTGTGTACCAGTGTATCTCAAAAGGAAACAGCACAATATTCGGGGGTTATTACAAAGCTTTTTTGTAAAGGAACTACTGGACATGGAAACAACTTAAAAGGCCATTGACAAACAAGCAAATAAAGAAGATGTGGTACCCATACACAATGGAATATTACTCAGCCATAAAAGTGTCATTTTTAGTGATGTAGATGGACTTAGAAACTGTCATACAAAGAGAAGCAATTCAGAAAAAGAAAAACAAATATCATATATTAACAAATATACTTGAATTATTAAAAATGATATAGATAAACTTATTTGTGGGGCAGGAGTAAAGACACAGACTTAAAGAACACACATATGAACATGGGATGAGGAAGGGAAGGGTGGGACAAACTGGGAGATTGGGATTGACATATATACACCACCATGTGTAAAATAGATAGTCAATGGGAAGCTGATGTATAGCACAAGTAGATTAGCTCAGTGCTCTGTGATGGCATAGAGGAGTGAGATTGTGGTAGAATGATCTAGACATGTGGAATGGAGTAGGATAAAAATGAGGCTCAAAAGGGAGGGCCTCTTGAGGCCCAAGTATCAATATATATGTACAGATAATTCTCTTGTTTGTACAGCAGAAGCTAACACAACATTGTAAATTAATTATACCCTAAAGTGTTTTAAATGGGAAATACTTATTGATATGTGAGCGAAATTGGAAAAGGACAGTTTTCATTCCAATCCCAAAGAAGGACAACACCAAAGAACATTCAACCTACAGTACAATTTCACTCATTAGACATACTAGCAATGTTATGCTCAAAATCCTTCAAGTTAGGCTTCAGCAATATGTGAACCAGGAAATTCCAGATATAAAAGCTGTGTTATGTAGAGGCAGAGGAAGCAAAAATCAAATTGCCAACCTTTGTTGGGTCATGGAGAAAGAAAGGGAACTCCAGAAAAACATTTACTTCTGTTTCATTGATTACACTACAGCTTTTCACTATGTGGATCACAAGAAACTGTGGAAAATTCTTCAAGAGATGGGAGTACCAGACCACCTTACCTGTCTTCTGAGAAACCTGTGTGCAGGTCAAGAAGAAACAGTAAGAACCAGACATGGAACAGCCGACTGCTTCTCAATTGGGAAAGGAGTAAGTCAAGGCTGTATATTGTCACCCTGCTTATTTAACTAATATGCAGAGTGCATCAAGTGAAATCCTGAGCTGGATGACTCACAAGCTGGAATCAACATTGGCAGGAGAAATATCAACAACCTCAGATATGTGGACAACACCACCCTAATAAAAAATTAAGAGGAAATGAAGAGCCTCTTGATGAAGATGAAAGAGAAGAGTGAAAAAGCTGGCTGAAAACTTAACATTCAAAAAACTAAGGTCATGGTATCTGGTTCCATTATTTCATGGCAAAAGGAAAGGGAAAAAAGTGGAAGCAGTGATATACTTTATTTTCTTGGGTTCCAAAATCCTTGAAGATGGTGACTGCAGCCATGAAATTAAAAGACACTTGCTCCTTGGAAGGAAAGCTATGTCCAACCCAAANTGGTTCCATTATTTCATGGCAAAAGGAAAGGGAAAAAAGTGGAAGCAGTGATATACTTTATTTTCTTGGGTTCCAAAATCCTTGAAGATGGTGACTGCAGCCATGAAATTAAAAGACACTTGCTCCTTGGAAGGAAAGCTATGTCCAACCCAAACAGTGTATTATAAAGCAGAGACTTCACTTTGCTGACAATGGTTCATGTAGTTAAAGCTATGATCTTTCCAGTGGTCATGTATGGATGTAAGAGTTGGTCCATAAAGAAGGCTAAGGGCTGAAGAGTTAATGTTTTTGAATTGTGGTACTGGAGTAGACTCTGAAGGATTCCTTGGACTGCAAAGAGATCAAACCAATCAATCCCAGAGGAAATCAACCCTGAATATCCACTGCAAGTACTGATGCAGAAACTGAAGGTCTAATACTTTTGTCCTCTGATAGGAATAGCTGACTTGTTGGAAAGTACCCCAACACTGGGAAAGATTGAAGGCAAAAGAAGGGGGTGACAGAGGATGAGATAGTTAAACAGCATCACTAACTCAACAGACATGGATTTGAGCAAACTCAGGGAGATAGTGAACGACAGAAGGGTCTGGTATTCTATAGTCCATGAAGTCATAAAGGATCAGACATGACTTACATACTGAACAATAATGACAAGAATGCATTGTGTCACTTAATACTCATTATAATAGTTAAAATGAAGCTTAAAGCCTTTGCACAAGTTCATGCAACTATGTGTGAAATTAAGACTTAAAATCTGACTTCACTTACATCTTAGAAACTAAACTGTGTGTTCTCATAAGATGCTACTCCAGAATATTGAAGAATTATATAATTTTTGAAATCATTCTCACAAGCCTTTCCTGTTGTTTATTCACATGACATTTTATACATACATCTTATATACTCTGTTTCCATAACTTATTGTTTATCTCTTCCATTGACATCAAATGTTTTAAGGATGAAAACTCCATCTTGCATTTTGTCTGTTAATTTTTTATTGATCCTTTGCATACCAAAATATAACAAAATATCCAGTTATAAAGCCTAGAATACCTTCTTAATCAAATGAATGTTTTATAAATGAATGACATTATTAAAATGAAACAATCAGTTCAGTTCAGTTGCTCAGTAGTGTCCAACTCTGTGACCCCATAAATCACAGCATGCCAGGCCTCCCTGTCCATCACCAACTCCCAGAGATCACTCAGACTCATGTGCATCAAGTCAGTGATGCCATCCAGCCATCATCTCATCCTCTGGTGCCCCCTTCTCCTCCTGCCCCGTCTCTCCCAGCATCAAAGTCTTTTCCAATGATCAACACTTTGCATGAGGTGGCCAAAGTACTGGAGTTTCAGCTTTAGCATCATTCCCTCCAAAGAAATCCCAGGGCTGATCTCCTTCAGAATGGACTGGTTGGATCTCCTTGCAATCCAAGGGACTCTCAAGAGTCTGTCCAACACCACAGTTCAAAAGCATCAATTCTTCGGTGCTCAGCCTTTGTCACAGTCCAACTCTCACATCCATACATGACTACTGGAAAAACCATAGCCTTGACTAGACGGACCTTAGTCAGCAAAGTAATGTCTCTGCTTTTGAATATGCTATCTAGGTTGGTCATAACTTTTCTTCCAAGGAGTAAGTGTCTTTTAATTTCATGGCTGCAGTCACCATCTGCAGTGATTTTGGAGCCC
>SJYX01021180.1:312392-324877 GCA_006410675.1 Oreotragus oreotragus | reverse complement strand
CTTCCAGCTTTCTGGGAAATGAGTGGGCAAATGGGTTGGAAGGTCTTGCAGACTAGAATGCAGACTAAAGTGATTCTACTTTCAGTTCATTTACAGCTTCTGCCTTTCCTCTGGGAAGGGGTAGGGGCGCTTTTGATCTCTGAGTTCTCAAAGTCCTGGGATGGGATGAGCTTGCTAATCACTGTTCCCCTCTCTGTGGGTGCTTGTTTTCAGTTTTTTCTTAGGTTAGTCCCACTCATTTTGATCTCTCTTATTCTTTATTTCCTTGTGGATTTGTAACTTTTACTTTCCCTTCCTGTATTTTGGTGGGGAGGGCATTGAGAGAGGAGATAAAAAGCATACGTTCAATTCTCTATCTTTTCAGGTAATTAATAATTCATTACTAAACCTTGTAGATGATCACTGCATGATTTTCCCTTAGAAGACGACTTCTTCAATCACAAATATAATTAAATATGCCAGCACTTTACTTTAACAGGGGATTTAATGCTCCACCAGTTAAAGGAACTCAGATGTATTAGGGCCATTTAGTGGACAGTTTGAATGCTGTCTCTTATACACATCTTCCACACAGTCAAAGGCTTGGGCATAGTCAATAAAGCAGAAATAGATGTTTTTTCTGGAACTCTCTTGCTTTTTCCGTGATCCATTGGATGTTGACAATGTGATCTCTGATTCCTCTGCCTTTTCTAAAAGCAGCTTGAACATCTGGAAATTCACAGCTCATGTAATGCTGAAGTCTGGCTTGGAGAATTTTGAGCATTACTTTACTAGCATGTGAGATGAGCGCAATTGTGCGGTAGTTTCAGCATTCTTTGGCCTTGCCTTTCTTTGGAATTGGAATGAAAACTGACCTTTTCCAGTCTTGTGGCCGCTGCTGAGTTTTCCAAATTTGCTGGCATATTGAATGCAGCACTTTCACAGCATCATCTTTCAGTATTTGAAACAGCTCAATTGGAATTCCATCACCTCCACTAGCTTTGTTCGTAGCGATGCTTTCCAAGGTCCACTTGACTTCACATTCCAGGATGTCTGGCTCTAGATGAGTGATCACACCATCATGATTATCTGGGTCATGAAGATGGGTCGTGAAGATCTTTTTTGTACAGTCCTTCTGTGTATTCTTGCCACCTCCTCTTAACATCTTCTGCTTCTGTTATGTCCATACCATTTCTGTGCTTTATTGAGCCCATCTTTGCATGAAATGTTCCCTTGGTATCTCTAATTTTCTTGAAGAGATCTCTAGTCTTCCCCATTCTGTTCTTTTCCTCTATTTCTTTGCATTGATCACTGAAGAAGGCTTTCTTATCTCTTCTTGCTATTCTTTGGAACTCTGCATTCAGATGCTTATATCTTTCTTTTTCTCTTTTGCTTTTTGCCTCTCTTCTTTACACAGCTATTTGTAAGGTCTCCCCAGACAGCCATTTTGTTTTTTTGCATTTCTTTTGCTATGAGAAATTGTGGCCCTTTAACATTCCTATAAGTGCTTTTTTTTTTTTTTTAAATCTCTGATTCAATACTGCCTTTGTATTTGTATAGTGTGTCTCATCTGACCATATTATTGTGGCAACTGACCACTTTTTCTTTAGTTGCTAACTAATGATTAGCTAATCATATGTGCTAAGAAATGTCAATTCTTCTTTTAAGTTTAATTGACTTATTTCACATATGAATGCTATTACAATATTATATATTGTAAATTGGCTACACAGTGAAAAACACTATCTGGATGTCTTCATTTGTAATATATGCTTTTTTCTTTATCCAGCCACATAGACCAAATTTAGATGTGTATGGGGCTGGACAAGCAGCCAAACTTGTATATTTAAATTATAAAAAATAGTAATGCATATGATATAAAATTAAATATTTAAACCATATTCACAAAATTGTTTGTGAACAAGGTAAGGTTTATCAACATCTGATTGCATCTAATTAATGCTATGAAAACATAACAATAATGATAGGTAACATATTCTGAGTTCTGCTATGTACCATGTATTTTTCTGAAACTTTATATTAATTAATTAATTTAATTTTCACAACTTTATTCAACAGGCATTAATATTTCCCTGCTTTATAGATGAGAAAATAGATGCAGAGTGGATAACAAACTGCAAAGGTTATGGAAGTATTGATGATCCAAGTGACATTTAAAACACCGAAATTCTATCTTCTAATCTTTCTCAATCACTATGCAATATTGCCTCTATTTAAAGAAATATCAAGCCGAATCAATTATTATTAGTGAGCACACACACACACAAATACACACACAAGCATTAAAAATAAGGGAACACATTGGCCCATATTCTTGAACAGATTGGTTCCTGGGGCAGAATTCTGGTTCCCTAATTTTCTATCTGTGTACTTTAAGTTTCTTATTTATAAAACAAAAATTATAAGTACTTATTTTATAGGTTTGTTGTGATTATTTTATCACAATATATATGAAGCACTTCAAACAGTACCAAGTACAGACTAAATGCTGGTTAAACCTCATTTCTGAATAAAATGAGATTATTTATCCTCTTGATAATCATTCTTTCAAGTAGTTTTTATGTTAAAGTGGATAAACTGTTAATCCAATTGATAGATGAGTCAACTGTGTACATATTAAAATGAGTTTTCTTCCACATGTTCTGAAGTACACACAAATCTGAAACATGAATTCTAGTTGAATTGACTGATAGGTTTTCATTTGTGAACCATCTATAAGGAATTGATGACAGTTTCCAAGGTATGCAGTTGAGGTACCTGTAGTACAGCAGGAGTAAGTGCTTTGCTTGATTCGTGATGAAATTTTGCATTTGTGTCAAAGAAGCTGGGTTCAACACCGTGGACAGCACTTTGCAGATACCCCACCAGATACCCCACCCCCGCATCTCCCACTCTCAACTACTCTGAGTCTGCTCCATCACTCATGTTCCTCTTCAGGAAAGAGACACAATGAGAAGAAACCTGGTATTTTATTTTTATAAATTTGACTAAAACTACACACTTGTTATATATAATTTCATTAACTTTTGTATATATAGCACCAGTTATTACTCTATTCACAAGAAATCAAGACCCTTATAGCAGGCAAATATCTCAAGCAAAAAGAAGTGCTATAGTGTTTCCAGATTTCTAGTTGCACCTAAAGAATGCATGTTGGCATTTTCTTAAGTATTTTTAAAGAATTAATTTATTGCAATGGAACTTCAAATATTTAAAGTGACCAAATTCATGAGATTGATGATTTGACAATAATGTTTTGCAAGTCTTATTTTATAACAACTTATACACTGTGTAAAGTTCATACTTAAAGATGTTGTAGTATATGTAAAAAATTGAACCTAGAAGATGTTAATAACTTCTTAATATCGTACAATCTCCCAAGACAGAACCAAAGAAGAAATCAAAAATTTAAATAGAAAGTTACTAGTAAGGAGATTATGTCAGTAGTCAAATTTACACAATAAATAAATGTTCAAGACCAGATGGCTTCACTAGTGAGTTCTACCAAACACCTAAAGATTTAATACCCATCTTTCTCAAAATCTTCAAGAGGAAAGAATACTTCCAAACTCATTGTAGAAGGCCAAAATTACCCACATATCAAAGCCAGATAATGATATCAAAAAAAAGAAAGAAAGAAAAAGATAATTATAAGCAAATATACTTGATGAACACAGATGCAAAACAAAATATTAATAAACCAGATTCAATAATACATTAAAAGGATTATACATCATGATCAAGTAGATTTATTCCAGGGATTCAAGGATGGTTCAACATCTGCAAATCAATCAGTGTGACATACCACATTAACAAATGAAGGATAAAAATTATATGATTATCTGAACAAATGTAGAAAAAGTATTTGACAAAGTTCAACTTACATTCAGTTCAATTCAGTTGCTCAGTCGTGTCTGACTCTTAATGACCCCATGAATTGCAGCACGCCATGCCTCCATGTCCATAACCAACTCCAGGGGTTCATTCAGACTCAAGTCCATCGAGTCAGTGATGCTATCCAGCAATCTCATCCTCTGGCGTCACCTTCTCCTCCTGCCCCTAATCCCTCCCAGCATTAAAGTCTTTCCCAATGAGTCAACTCTTTGCATGAGGCGGCCAAATTACTGGAGTTTCAGCTTTAGCATCATTCCTTCCAAAGAAATCCCAGGGCTGATCTCTTTCCAAATGGACTAGTTGGAACTTCTTGCAGTCCAAGGGATTCTCAAGAGTCTTCTCCAACATCATAGTTCAAAAGCATCAATTCTTGGGTGCTCAGTCTTCTTCACAGTCCAACTCTCACATCCATACATGACCACAGGAAAAACCATAGCCTTGACTAGACGGACCTTAGTCGGCAAAGTAATGTCTCTGCTTTTGAATATACTATCTAGGTTGGTCAACTTTTCTTCCAAGGAGTAAGTGTCTTTTAATTTCATGGCTACAGTCACCATCTGCAGTGAGTTTGGAGCCCAAAAAAATAAAGTCTGACACTGTTTCCACTGTTTCCCCATCTATTTGCCATGAAGTGGTTGGACCGTATGCCATGATCTTCGTTTTCTCAATGTTGAGCTTTAAGCCAACTTTTTCGCTCTCCTCTTTCATTTTCACCAAGAGGCTTTTTAGTTCCTCTTCACTTTCTGCCATAAGGGTGGTGTCANTGTTTCCCCATCTATTTCCCATGAAGTGATGGGACCAGATGCCATGATCTTCGTTTTCTGAATGTTGAGCTTTAAGCCAACTTTTTCGCTCTCCTTTTTCACTTTCATCAAGAGGTTTTTAAGTTCCTCTTCACTTTCTGCCATAAGGGTGGTGTCATCTTCATATCTGAGGTTATTGATATTTCTCCTGGCAATCTTGATTCTAGCTTGTGTAACAAACTTTAGGTTTGGTATAAGAATTACTTAAAATTTTAAAGATGAAAAAGACTCTTATTAAACAGCTGTATTTTCATTGATAACCTAGCTGTGATAGGTCACCATGCATTTGTATATGTAATTCGTGTTTTCATGTATATGCCCCAGTCTGCATTAATACTTCTGATGAACAACTATCTGTCTTTAATTTGGGTGGAAGGATTATCATCAACTTCCTAAAGGATTTATTGACCGTTCATTAAACACAGTAACATGCTGAGTATTCAATATAGCTTTAAGACACAGCACTGTCTTAAATGGTGATGAATGTTAATAATGAACAAATCTACAACATATTATTAAATGTCATTTCTTAGATCACAAAGTGAAAGATGCTATGTAAAAAACCAAACTCTTTATTATACTGAAGAAGAACACTTGGTTTTTGAACTGGTGATACTTTACATTAAGTTATAGAAATGAAAAGCTTACTTTCAGCTTTTTAATATCCATAGCTGAAAGAGAAAAGAATGATACAAATTCAATTAATATTTGAAAGTGGATTGAATGGTAATTTTTACATATGTCTGAAAGTGTCTATCAAATGTTTCAGTCCAGTTCAATCGCTCAGTCTTGTCCGACTCTTTGCAATGCCATGAATTGCAGCACTGATGGTCTCCCTGTCCATCACCAACTCCCGGAGTTGACCCAAGCTCATGTCCATCGAGTTGGTGATCCCATCCAGCCATCTCATCCTCTGTCGTCCCCTTCTCCTCCTGCCCNCCAGACAGCCATTTTGCTTTTTTGCTTTTCTTTTCCATGGGGATGGTCTTGATCCCTGTCTCCCATACAATGTCATGAACCTCATTCCATAGTTCATCAGGAACTCTATCTATCAGATCTAGGCCCTTAAATCTATTTCTCACTTCCACTGTATAATCATAAGGGATTTGATTTAGGTCTTACTTGAATGATCTAGCCGTTTTCCCTACTTTCTTCAATTTAAGTCTGAATTTGGTAATAAAGAGTTCATGATCTGAGCCACAGTCAGCTCCTGGTCCTGTTTTTCTTTACTGTATAGAGCTTCTCCATCTTTGGCTGCAAAGAATATAATCAATCTGATTTTGGTGTTGACCATCTGGTAATGTTCATGTGTAGGGTCTTCTCTTATGTTGTTGGAAGAGGGTGTTTGCTATGACCAGTGCATTTTCTTGCCAAAACTCTATTAATCTTTGCCCTGCTTCATTCCACATTCCAAGACCAAATTTGCCTGTTACTCCAGGTGTTTCTTGACTTCCTACTTTTGCACTCCAGTCCCCTATAATGAAAAGGATAAATTTTTTAGGTGTTAGTTCTATAAGGTTTTTTAGGTCGTCATAGAACCATTCAACTACAGCTTCTTCAGCGTTACTGTTTGGGGCATAGACTTGGATTACTGTGATATTGAATGGTATGCCTTGGAGATGAACAGAGATCATTCTGTCTTTTTTGAGATTGCATCCAAATACTGCATTTTGGACTTTCTTGTTCACCTTGATGGCTACTCCATTTCTTCTGAGGAATTCCTGCCTGCAATAGTAGATAAAATGGTCATCTGAGTTAAAATCACCCATTCCAGTCCATTTTAATTCCCTGATTCCTAGAATGTTGATGTTCACTCTTTCCATCTCTTGTTTGACCACTTCCAATTTTTGCCTTGATTCATGGACCTGACATTCCAGGTTCCTATGCAATATTGCTCTTTACAGCATCGGATCTTGCTTCTATCACCAGTCATATCCACAGCTGGATATTGTTTTTGCCTTGGCTCCATCCCTTCATTCTTTCTGGAGTTATTTCTCCACTGATCTCCAGTAACGTATTGGGCTCCTACTGTCCTGGGTAGTACCTCTTTCAGTATCTTATCATTTTGCCTTTTCATACTGTTCATGGGGTTCTCAAGGCAAGAATACTGAAGTGGTTTGCCATTCCCTTCTCCAGTGGACCACATTCTGTCAGACCTTTCCACCATGACCTGCCCGTCTTGGGTTGCTCCACGGGCATGGCTTAGTTTCATTGAGTTATACAAGGCTGTGGTCCTAGTATGATTAGATTGACTAGTTTTCTGTGATTATGGTTTCAGTGTGTCTGCCCTCTGATGCCCTCTTGCAACATCTACCATCTTGGGTTTCTCTTTCCTTGGGCATGGAGTGTCTCTTCATGGCTGTTCCAGCAAAGCACAGCCGCTGCTCCTTACCTTGGACGAGGGGTATCTCCTCACTGCCATCCTTCCTGACCTTCAATGTGGGATGGCTCCTCTAGGCCCTCCTGTGCCTGTGCAGCCACCGCTCCTTGCTCCTCCCAGCCGCCAGCCCTGGCCTCGGGCATAGGGTTGCTCCTCCTGGCCGCCCCCCCTGACCTCAGACATGGGTTAGCTCCTCTCGGCCATTCCTGCACCATCGTAGCCTGGCACCCTAGGCTGCTGCCCCTGACCTCGGACATGGGGTAGCTCCTCTTGGCTGCACTTAGTGCAATGGGCACAGCCACCTGTGCTTAGTGTGCTGGGAGGCCATATATCAGAAGTCTATATATGAGAAATTAACATCATATTTGGGCTTCCCTGGTGGCTCAGATGGTAAAGACTCTGCCTTGAATTGATCCAGATACAGTTCCTGGGTTGGAAGATAAAAGAATGGCATACCCATACCAGTATTCTTGCCTGGTAAATTCCATAGATAGAAGAGCCTGGAAAGCTAGAATCCAGGGATCACAAAGAGTCTGACATGACTGAGCAACTAACATTAATTAACATCATATTTTATGGTGAAAACTGAAAGTTTTCCCTTAAGATCAGGAAAAGACAAGGATTCCCAATATCCCCTCTCCAGCAGTGTATTGGAAGTGCTTTCCAGAGCAATTAAGCAAGAAAGAAAACGATATCCAAATCGGAAAGGAAGAAGTAAAACTGTAATTATTTTCAGATGGCATACTTTTATACATAGAAAACCCTAAAGATACTACCACAAAAATAAAAAAGAAAGAAGGAAGGAAAATCTGTTAGAACTAATAAATGAATTCAGTAAAGTGGCAAGGTACAAAATCATTACAGAAAAAACTGACATATATTAGCCACAAACTATTGGAAAGACAAATTGAGAAAAACAAGTCCATTTAAAATTGCATCATAAGGAATAAAACACATGGAGATGAATTTAATCTGAGTGATGAACTACCTCTATGCTGAAAACTGTAAGTCACTGATGAAAACAATTGAAGAAGTCAGAAAAAAATGAGAAGCTACTTCCCATTCATAAATTGAAAGAATTAATATTTTTAAATGTCAAAATGTGCTATATATTCAAAGAAATATATAGAATTAATGCAATCTCTATAAAATTTGCAATTTCATATTTCACAGAAATAGAGCAAAACAATCCTAGAATTAGTATGGAACCACAAAAGCTCCATAACTAGTCAAAGCAATGTAGAGAAGGAAAAACAAATCTGAAGGCATCAGGCTTCCTGATTTCAAACTCTGTTGCAGAGCTACAGTAATCAAAACAATAAGGCATTACCATAAAAAAAGACACATACACAGCATCGTAAATCAATTATTTTAATACTTCTGTTTAAAAAAAAAGACACATAAATCAATAGAAAACTACAGAAATCCAAGAAATAAACTCATTCACACAAGGTTAATTAATTTATAATGAATTGTAATTATAAGGAGGCAAGAATATACAGTGGGGAAAGAACGCTCTCTTTAATCAAAAATACTGAGAAAACTAAACAGATTTATGGAAAAGAATCAAACTAGATCACTATTTTACACCACACAAAAAAATTAACTCAAATGGATTAAAGACTTCAATGCAAGACTTGAAACCATAAAACTCCTACGGGGGGCGGGGGGTGAGGGGACATAGATGGTAAGCTCTTTATGATGGTCTTAGCAATGAATTTTTAAATCTGACTCCAAAATCAAAGCCAGCAAAAGCAAAATAAATAAATAATATCACATTAAGCTCAGAACCTTCTATACAGCAAAGGAAACCATCAATAAAATAATAAGATAGCCTACTGAGTGAGAAAAATTATTTGCAATCCATATATCTGATAAGGGGTTAATAACTAAAATTTACAGATAACTCATACAATTTAGTAAAAACTGCAACAAGGAAAAACTATTAAAACATAGGCTTCCCTGTAGCTCAGCTGGCAAAGAATTTTCCACAGTGCAGAAGACCCCATTTTGATTCCTGAGTCAGGAAGATACCCTGGAGGAAGGCAGGGCAACCCACTATAGTATTCTTGCCTGGAGAATCCTCATGGGCAGAGGAGCTTGATGGGCTACAGTCGGACATGACTGAGTAACCAAGTACAGCACAGCACAGATGATCTGAATAGATATTTTCCAAAGAAGACATACAGATGGCCAAAAAACACATAAAAAGTGCTCACCATCATTAATCATCAAGGAAATACAAGTCAAAACCGCAATGAGATATTACCTCACACTATTAGAATAGTTATTATTGAAAAGACAAAAAATA
The DNA here is from genome assembly GCA_006410675.1 of Oreotragus oreotragus. Classification (NCBI taxonomy): domain Eukaryota; kingdom Metazoa; phylum Chordata; class Mammalia; order Artiodactyla; family Bovidae; genus Oreotragus; species Oreotragus oreotragus. The sequence continues at coordinate 315,489 of SJYX01021180.1, read as the reverse complement.
ACAAGTGTTACAGAGGACGTTCAGAAAAGGGAACTCTCATACACTATTGATAAAAATATAAATTGATATAATCTCTGTGGAAAACATTATTAAATTTTCTCAAAAAATGAAAAGTAGAATTATTAAATGATCCAGCAATTCCATTTCTGGGCATTTATCTGAAGAAAACAGAAGCACTAATTCAAAAAGATACATGCATCCCCATGTTCATTACAGCATTATTTACAATAGCCAACATATGGAAACAACTATCTAACTATCTATGGTGGAATATTATGCAGCCATGAGAAAGAATAAAATCTTGTAATTTGTGACAATATGAATGAATCTTTAGGTCATTATGATGAGTGAAGTTTCAGATGGAGAAAGACAAGCACCATATAATTTCACTTATCTGAAGAATCTAAAAAAAAATAAAAGGAAATTAAAAAACAAAAATCATAGATACTGAGAGCAGAGTGATGGTTTCCAGAGGGAAGTAACTGTTGGGGAGTGAGTACATTGGATAAACAAGATCAATAGATACAAACTCTATCTTCAAAGTAAGTAAACCATGGGGATGTAATGCATAGCATGGTGGCTATAGTTAATAATATAGTAGAGCATACTTCAAAGTTTCCAAAAGAGTAAATTTCAAAAGATAGCTTTGTATGGTAACTAGATTATGATAATTATTCCACAGTGTACACAATATATAAAAATATTGAATGACTATGCTATAAACTTGAAGACCATATAATAGTATGTCAATTATACCTCAATAAAGGAAAACTTTCTTATACGAGGGAGATAAGGTCATGATGAACAGTTAAAGGAAGGAAGGAGAAGGTGGGAAAGACTCAAGAGCTAGTGAAAAAGCGGAGAATCTCTGTTCTGGTTGACTTCCTCCTTTTTCCCTCTTTCATGGGTAAGCTGCTGTTTCTTTGTTGCTCCCTTCAGGATCAAATCCAAGTGAACAGATAATAAAATGGTCAACTGACTATTACACCAGTATCAGTAAGGACACACAGCACCCAAATCTTGGTTTCTAAATACCATATTCTATTTAAGGAAATAGGGGGAAACTTCCCTGGTGGCACAGTGGATAGGAATATGCTAGCCAAAGCAGGGGACATGGGTTTGATTCCTGATTTGGGAAGATTCCACATGTCATAGAGCAATTAAGCCTGTGCACCACAATTACTGGGAATACACTCTACAGCCCAGAAGCCACAACTACTGAAGCCTGCATGCCTAGAACCTGAACTCCACAAAAGAAGTCATCGCAATGAGAAGCCCATGCACCACAATGAAGAATAGCCCCTATTCACTACAACTAGAGAAAGTTCGTGAGCAGCACAGAAGACCTAATGCAATCAAAACTAAATATATGAATTTGCAGGTTTTAAAAAGGAAAATAAGAGTCTTTGGTGGAATAGCGGATTAATCTGCAGAGCATAAAAACTACAAGATGATCCTAGAATATTTTTTTCTGCCATGAAGTAAGACTGATACAGACATGTCAAAAGACATGTGTTTTGATTTGCAGGAAAATCAGTTTGAATAGGCCAATTAGTAAGAAGGAATCATGGTATAGAAAATTATCATGTATGAAAACCAGTGGGTAAAAGCTTGTGGCACACACAATCTCACTGTCTCCCCACAATTACTTTTCTGGTTTTTTTTTTTTTTTTTTTGTTATTATGCATTGTTTTTAGACTGTGCTGGGTCGTCTTTTCAGCAAACAGGCTTCTCTAGCTGTGGTACTCAGCTCTATAGTGCTATGCCTCAGTAGATTTGTCACACAGGCTTCTCTAGTCATGGCATGTGGATTTAGCTGTCCCATGATATGTGGGATCTTTTTCCATAACATATATCAAACACACGTCCTCTGCATTGGAGTGTGGATTCTTTACCACTGGACCACTATGGAAGTCCCCACAGTTATTTCTGATTGCAAAGGAATAACTGCAGTTGTACTGTGGGGGATCTTGGTGCACACCACCGGAGCCAAGTGATCAAAGACAGCACCTTTAATAAATGGGAAAATGGACATCTTGTGCCTCCTGATGTGATACTTTTAGAAGAGAAAGACACTAATTGGCTTTCAGAATCTTGACAAAAATGCATAACCTGAAACAAATAGTGAGGAGAGAAAAAAGAATTTGAGTGAGATCATTCTGTAAAAAAACCTGTTCTAAACTTTTCAAAATTATCATGTTCAAGAAACATACAGAAAATCTCAGGAGTTATTCCAGATTAAAAGAGGCTAAAAAGACATGAAAATTAAATTCAATTGGTGGCCCTAGAACCAGCAAAGGGTAGACATAAAGCATATGTGATTGAGATAATTGGTGGAACTTGAATATGGACTAAAGATAAAAATATTGCATCATGTTGTATCAGTATTAAATTTTATTATTTTAATAAAATATATCATTGTTTTGTTAAAGAATACTTTTGTTATGACCTAAATCAAATCCCTTATGATTATACCGTGAAAGTGAGAAATAGATTTAAGGGCCTAGATATGATAGATAGAGTGCCTGATGAACTATGGAATGAGGTTCATGACATTGTACAGGAGACAGGGATCAAGACCATCCCCATGGAAAAGAAAGGCAAAAGGCAAAACGGCTGTCTGGGGAGGCCTTACAAATAGCTGTGAAAAGAAGAAGCAAAAAGCAAAAGAGAAAAAGAAAGATATAAGCATCTGAATGCAGAATTCCAAACAATAGCAAGAGGAGATAAGAAAGCCTTCTTCAGCGATCAATGCAAAGAAATAGAGGAAAAGAACAGAATGGAAAAGACTACAGATCTTTTCAAGAAAATTAGAGATACCAAGGGAACATTTTATGCAAAGATGGGCTCGATAAAGGACAGAAATGGTATGGACCTAACAGAAGCAGAAGATATTAAGAAGAGGTGGCAAGAATACACGGAAGAACTGTACAAAAAAGATCTTCATGACGCAGATAATCATGAGGATGTGATCACTAATCTAGAGCCAGACATCTTGGAATGTGAAGTCAAGTGGGCCTTAGAAAGCATCACTATGAACAAAGCTAGTGGAGGTGATGGAATTCCAGTTGAGCTGTTTCAAATCCTGAAAGATGAT
>SJYX01021180.1:266363-309572 GCA_006410675.1 Oreotragus oreotragus | reverse complement strand
TGGACTGTGAAGAAGGCTGAGTGCCGAAGAATTGATGCTTTTGAACTGTGGTGTTGGAGAAGACTCTTGAGAGTCCCTTGGACTGCAAGGAGATCCAACCAGTCCATTCTGAAGGAGATCAACCCTGGGATTTCTTTGGAAGGACTGATGCTAAAGCTGAAATTCCAGTACTTTGGCCACCTCATGTGAAAAGTTGACTCATTGGAAAAGACTCTGATGCTGGTAAAGATTGGGGGCAGGAGGAGAAGGGGACGCCAGAGGATGAGATGGCTGGATGACATCACTGACTCGATGAACATGAGTCTGAGTGAACTCCGGGAGATGGTGATGGACAGGGAGGCCTGGCGTGCTGCAGTTCACGGGGTTGCAAAGAGTTGGACACAATTGAGCGACTTAACTGAATTGAACTGAACACATACATTTATATCTGAAGTAAGAAATGGTGACCCATTCCAGTATTCTTGCCAGGAAAAGTCCATGGAGTCACTGTCAGACACTGCTGAGCAACTATACAACAACACGCATACATTTGTATACATGTTACATCATCAGTGTTGCTGGAGTCAACCTGATTCTCAGTCAGCAGAAAGTTTGGTATCAAAATACTCTACATTGGGGTGATTCTTCCCACGCCAGTAGGTTCAAAGTCCTTCCTGGTGAATGAAGTAATCCTTGTAGCTCTTGTTGGCAAAGTAATGTCTCTCCTTTTTAATACGCTATCTAGGTTGGTCATAACAGGAAAATACTATTAGTGGTATCTTGGATTTAACTTGTATATGTTTTATTTTATAGTTTTGTATAATATGAATCCGCTCCTTCAAGAAAAGATCTGTATATTTTTATTCTGAGGCACGCAGTCCTCAGAAAATCTGGTGTCTGATTTCTGACCCTCTTTCAGGTTTGCAAGCAAGAGCAACTACCATCTCTGAGGACAAAGCTGCTGACATTTGATATGACACAACTTGGGAGAGCCTGGGACTGGATTTTCTGTCTCAGCTTCGCCCCTTGCATATGAAGAGCCCTATGTGTACACACTGGGGAGCAGAAGGAGGGTTGGGAGACTGCTAGTAAGTCCTTAGAAAATATACTATGCCTCTATTTCTCATTTCCCTTTTCCTCTGTAAATTAAAAATGGCAATAGGGCACTGAATCATTGACACTTTGTGAGGATCAAAAGAATACATCATTTGAAAGATATCTAAAACTGTAAAGAGCTAGTTTGTCCTTAATAATCTGCTTATTTTGGACATAGAAAATTTACAGTTACCAAGGAGAAAGGGGGAAAGGAAAAACTGTGAATTTGGTGTTAACAGACACACACTAGTACATATATATATATATATATATATATAAAATAGATAAACAACAAGGACTGAAAGATGAAATCCCCAACTCTTTAGGTAGCTCATATGGTACTGGAGAAGAGTGAAGAAATAACATGTCTTTTTCAACCTAGGGAACTGGAATGCAAAAATAGGATATCAAGAGATACCTGAGTAACAGGACATTTGGCCTTGGAGTACAAAATGAAGCAGAGCAAATATTAACAGAATTTTGCCAAGAGAACACACTGATCATAGCAAATGTCCTCTTCCGACAACACTAGAGATGACTCTACACACGGACATCATCATGTGGTCAATACCAAAATCAGATTGATCCCAAAGATGGAGAAAGTCCATACAGTCAGCAAAAACAAGACCAGAAATTGACTGTGGCTCAGATCATGACTTTCTTATTGTATAATTTGGACTTAAATTGAAGAAAGTAGGGAAATCCATTAGTCCTTTCATGTATGACCTATATCAAATTCCTTGTGATTATGCAGTGTAAGTGTCAAATAGTTTCAAGGGATTAGATGCAATCAACAGAATGCATGTAGATCTAAGGATGGAGGTTCATACTGTACAGGAGGTGGTGACCAAAGCCTTCCCCCCCAAAAAAAGAAGTAAAAAAAGGCAAAATGGGTGTCTGAGGAGGTCTTACAAAACCTGAGGAAAGAAGAGAAGTGAAAGGCAAAGGGGAAAAGGAAATATATAGACCCATTTAAATGCAGACTTCCAAAGAACAGCAAGGAGAGATAAGAAAGCCTTTCTAAGTGAATGATGCAAGAAGAAGAAGAAGAAGAAGAAGAAGAAGAAGAAGAAGAAGAAGAAGAAGAAGAAGAAGAAGAAGAAGAAGAAAACAGAATGGGAAAGACTAGAAAACTCAAGAAAATTGGAGATACATAGGGAATATTTCATGCAAAGATGGGCAAAATAAAGGAAAGAAAATGTATGGGACTACCAAAAGAAGAAGATATAAAGAAAAAGTGGCAAGAATACACAGATGAAATGTACAAAAAAAGGTCTTAATAACCCGGATAACCAGGATGGTGTGATCAATCACCTAGAGCCAAATATACTAGAGTGTGAAGTCAAGTGGGCCTTAGGAAGTATTACTATGAACAAAGCTAGTGGAGTCGGCAGTATTCCAGCTGAGTTATTTCAAGTCATGAAAATGATGCTGTTAAAGTGCTACGTTCAAGAGGTCAGCAAATTTGGAAAATTCAGCAGTGTCCATAGGACAGGAAAAGGTTAGTTTTCATTCCAATCCCAAAGAAGGTCAGTGCCAAAGAAAGTTCAAATTACCACACAATTGAGCTCAGTTCACATGATAGCAAGGTAATACTGAAGATTCTTCAAGCTAGGCTTCAGTAGTACATAAACTGAGAACTCCCAGATGTACAAGCTGGTTTTAGAAAAGGCAGAGGAACCAGAGATCAAAAATGCCAAAATACGTTGGTTCAAAGAAAAAGCAAGAGAATTCCAGATAAACATATACTTTTGTTTCAGTGACTATACTAAAACATTTGATTTTGTGGATCACAACAAATTGTGGAAAATTCTTAAAGGGATGGGAATACCAGTCCATCTTACTTGCCTCCTGACAAACCTGTATGCAGGTCAAGAAGCAACAGAACCAGACACGGAAAAATAGACTGGTTCAAAATGGAAAGGAGTACATCAAGACTGTGTATTGTCACCCTGATAGCTTAATTTATATGCAAATTACATCATATGAAATTCTGGGCTGGAAGAAACATAAGCTGGGATCAAGATTGCTGGGAGAAATATCAACAACTTCAGATATGCATATAACACCACCCTAATGACAGAAAATGAAGAGGTACTAAAGATCATCTTGATGAAGGTGAAAGAGGAGAGTGAAAAAGCTGGTTTAAAACTCAACATTGAAAAAACATATATCATGGCATCTGGTCCCATCACTTCATGGCAAATAGATGAGGAAACAATGAAATAGTGACAGATTTTATTTTATTGGGCCCCCAAATCACTGCAGATGGTGACTACAGCCAAGGAATCAAAAGACACTTACTCTTTGAAGAAAGCTACATCAAACCTAGAAAGCAGATTAAAAAGGAGACATTACTTTTTAACTATACATTTAACATTACATTTCAACTATATGGATAGTTGAAATGTAGTTGAAACTATGGTTTGAACTTAGTTTAAAATAAGTTCATATAGTTGAAACTATGGTTTTTCCAATGGTCATGTGTGGATGTGAGAGTGGGACCATAAAGAAAGATGCTGCTGCTGCTGCTAAGTCACTTCAGTTGTGTCCGACTCTGTGTGACCCCATAGACGGCAGCCCACCAGGCTCCCCTGTCCCTGGGATTCTCCAGGCAAGAACACTGGAGTGGGTTGCCATCTCCTTCTCCAATGCATGAAAGAGAAAAGTGAAAGTGAAGTCGCTCAGTCTGTCCGACTGTTAGTGACCCCATGGACTGCAGCCCACCAGGCTACTCCGTCCATTGGATTTTCCAGGCAAGAGTACTGGGGTGGGGTGCCATTGCCTTCCCCGAAAGAAAGATGAGTGCCAAAGAATTGATGCTTTTGAACTGTGGTGTTTGAGAAGACACTTACAGTCCCTTAAACTGCAAGGAGATCAAGCCAGTCAATATTAAAGGAAATCTATCATGAATGTTCACTGGAAGAATTGAGGCTGAAGTTGAAGCTCCAAATTTTTGGTCCCATAATGCAAGACCCAACTCGTTGGAAAAAGCCCCTAATGCTGGCAAATATTGAAGACCGGAAGAGAAGGGGAAGACAGATGCTGAGATGGTTGGATGGAATCGCTGGCTCCATGGACATGAGTTGAACAAACTTCAAGAGATGCTGAAGGCCAGAGAAGCCTGGCATGCTGCCATCCATGTGGTTGCAAAGAGTCAGACACAAATGAGGGACTGAATAACAATAACTGTATATTAAAAAATATAGGGATTTATATTCAATATCTTGTAATACCCTGTTAAAAAAAAAGAACCTAGAAAGACATACATATATATAACTGAATCACTTTGCTATGCACCTGAAGCATTGTAAACCAACTATGTTGTTCTTAGTCACTCAGTCGTGTCTGATTCTTCATGACATCATGGACTGTAACCTTTAGGCTTCTCTGTCTTTGGGGATTCTCTGTGAACAAGTATTGGAGTGGGTTGCCATGCCCTACTCCAGGAGATATTTCTAGCCAGAGATTGAACCCAGGTCTCCTGCACTGCAGGTGGATTCTTTACCATCTGAGTTATCAGAAGGCCCCAAAACCACTATCAGTTCTGTTCAGTCACTCAATAGTGCCCGACTCTTTGTGACTCCATGGATTGATTGCAGCATGCCAGGCTTCCCTATCCTTCACCAACTCCTGGAGCTTGTTCAAACTCAGGTCCATAGAGTCAGTGATGTCATTCAACCATCTCATCCTCTGCTGTCCCCTTCTCCTCCCGTCTTCAGTCTTTCTCAGCATCAGGGTCTTTTCCAATGAGTCAGTTCTTTGCATCAGGTGGCCGAAGTACAAGGGCTTCAAATTCAGAATCAGTCCTTCCAATGAATATTCAGAATTAATTTCTTTTAGGATTACTAGTTTGACCTGCTTGCAGTCCAAGGGCCTTACAAGAGTCTTCTCCAACACCACAGTTCAAAAGCATCAATTCCTCAGTGCTCAGATTTCTTTATAGTCCAACTCTAACATCCATACATGACTACTGGAAAAACCATAGCCTTGACTAGAAAGACCTTTGTTGGCAAAGTAATGTTTTGCTTTTTAATATGCTGTCTAGGTTGGTCATAAGTTTCCTTTGGAGTAAGTGTCTTTTAATTTCATATCTGCAGTCACCATCTGCAGTGATTTTTTGAGGCCCAGAAAATAAAGTCTGTCACTGTTTCCACTGTTTCCCCATCTATTTGCCATGAAATGATGGGCCCGGATGCCATGATCTTAGTTTTCTGAATTTTGTTGAGCTTTAAGCCAACATTTTCCCTCTCCTCTTTCACTTTCATCAAAAGGCTCTTTAGTTCTTCTTCACTTTCTGCCATAAGAGTGGTGTCACCTGCATATCTGAGGTTATTGATATTTCTCCCAGAAATCCTGATTCCAGCTTGTGCTTCATCCAGCCCAGTGTTTCTCATGATGTATTCTGCATAAAAGTTAAACAAGCAGGGTGACAATATACAGCCTTGAGGAACTCCTTTCCCAATTTGGAACCAGTCTGTTGTTCCATGTCCAGTTCTAACTGTTGCTTCATCACCTGCCTACAGATTTCTCAAAAGGCATGACAGGTGGTCTGACATTCCCGTCTCTTTCAGAATTTTCCACAGTTTATTGTGGTCCACACAGTCAAAGGTTTTGGCATAGTCAATAAAGCAGAAATATAAGTTTTTCTGGAACTCTCTTGCTTTTTTGATGATCCAGCAGATGTTGGCAATTTGATCTCTGGTTCCTCTGCCTTTTCTAAATCCAGCTTGAACATCTGGAAGTTCACAGTTTATGTATTGAGATGCCTGGATTGGAGAATTTTGAACATTACTTTACTAATTTGTGAGATGAGTGTACTTGTGCAGTAGTTTGAGCATTCTTTGGCATTGCCTTTCTTTGGGACTGGAATGAAAACTGCACTTTTCCAGTCCTGTGGCCATTGCTGAGTTTTCCAAATTTGCTGGCATATTGAGTGCAGCACTTTCACAACATCATCTTTCAGGATTTGAAAGAGCTCAACTGGAATTCCATTACGTCTACTAACTTTGTTCATAGTGATTTTTCCTAAGGCCCACTTGACTTCAAATTCCAGGTGTATGGCTCTAGGTGAGTGATCACACCATTGTGATTATCTGGGTCGTGAAGATCTTTTTTGTACAGTTCTTCTGTGTATTCTTGCCACCTCTTCTTAATATCTTCTACTTCTGTTAGTTCCATACCATTTCTGTTCTTTGCTGCTGCTAAGTCGCTTCAGTCGTGTCCGACTCTGTGCGACCCCATAGACAGCAGCCCACCAGGCTACCCTACCCCAGGGATTCTCCAGGCAAGAACACTGGAGTGGGTTGCCATGTCTTTCTCCAATTCAGTTCTTTATTGAGCTCAGTTTTGAATGAAATGTTCCCTTGGTGTCTTTAATTTTCTTGAAGAGATCTCTAGTCTTTCCCATTCTATTGTTTTCCTCTATTTCTTTGCATTGATCATTGGGGAAGGCTTTCTTATCTCTCCTTGCTGTTCTTTGGAACTTTGCATTCAAATGGGTATATTTCCTCTTTTCGCCTTTGCTTTTCACTTCTCTTTTTTTCACAGCTATTTGTAAGGCCTCCTCAGACAGCCATGTTGCTTTTTTGCATTTCTTTTTCTTTGGGATGGTCCTGCTCCTTGTCTCCTGTACAATGTCATGGACACCTGTCCATAGTTCATTAGGCACTCTGTCTGTCAGATCTAGTCCCTTAAACCTATTTCTCCTATTTCTCACTTCCACTGTATAATCATAAGGGATTTGTTTAGGTCATACCTGAATGGTCTAGTGGTTTTCCCCTACTTTCTTCAATTTAATTCTGCCTTTGGCAATAAGGAATTCATGATCTGAGCCACAGTAAGCTCCCAGTCTTGGTTTTGCTGACTGTATAGAGCTTCTCCACCTTTGGCTGCAAAAAATATAATCAATCTGTTTTCAGTGTTGACCATGTCATGGTGTCCATGTATAGAGTCTTCTCTTGTGTTATTGGAAGATGGCTTTTGCTATGACCAGTGCATTTTCTTGACAAAATTTTGCCTTTTTCCCTGCCTCATTCTATACTCCAAGGCCAAATTTGCCTGTTACTCCAGATGTTTCTTGACTTCCAACTTTTACATTCCAGTCCCCTAGAATGAAAAGGGCATCTTTTTGGGGGGTGTTAGTTCTAAAAGGTCTTATAGGTCTTCATAGGACTGTTCCACTTCAGATTTTTCAGCATTACTGTTCGGGGTTCTGCCTCATTCTATACTCCAAGGCCAAATTTGCCTGTTACTCCAGATGTTTCTTGACTTCCAACTTTTACATTCCAGTCCCCTAGAATGAAAAGGGCATCTTTTTGGGGGGTGTTAGTTCTAAAAGGTCTTATAGGTCTTCATAGGACTGTTCCACTTCAGATTTTTCAGCATTACTGTTCGGGGTATAGACTTGGATTACCGTGATATTGAATGGTTTGCCTTGGAAATGAATAGAGATCATTCTGTCATTTTTGAGATCACTCTGTCATTTTTGAGATCACACCCATGTACTGCAGTTTGGACTCTTTTGTTGACTATGATGGCTACTCCATTTCTTCTAAGGGGTTCTTTCCCACAGTAGTAGCTATAATAGTCATTTGAGTTAAATTCACCCATTCCAGTCCATTTTAGTTCACTGATTTCTAAAATATCAACATTCACTCTTGCCATCTCCTTTTTGACCATTTCCAATTTGCCTTGATTTATGGACCTACCATTCCAGGTTCCTATGCAATATTGCTCTTTACAGCATTGGTCTTTGTTTCCATAACCAGTCACATCCACAACTGGGTGTTGTTTTTGCTTTAGCTCCATCTCTTCATTCTTTCTGGAGTTATTTTTCTACTGAACTCCAGTAGCATTCTGGGCACCTACCGACCTTGGGAGTTCATCTTTCAGTGTCTTATCTTTTTGCCTTTCATACTGTTCATGGGGGTCTCAAGATAAGAATACTGAAGTGGTTTGACATTCCCTTCTCCAGGGAAGAGAGAATGCATGGCTTCTCCATGCATTCACCTCAAATGCTATCATAATAATGCTCAAAATTCTCCAAGCCAGGCTTCAATAATATGTGAACCATGAACTTTCAGATTTTCAAGCTGAATTTAGATAAGGCAGAAGAACCAGTGGTCAAATTGCCAATATCCATTGGATTATTGTAAACCAAGAGTTCCAGAAATTAATCTACATCTGCTTTATTGATTATGCCAGTTTTTTACTGTGGATCACAACAAACTGTGGAGAAACCAACTATATATAAAAAATTATCATTTCCTTTGAGTATGAAATTAGGCAATCTTAATTTAGGTTTATATGATTTTGAAAGTCATTGGCGGAAAAACAATCTGATATGTCAATTGTTAAAGGAATCCTATCTAGTATAAACATACTTCTTTCAGATTTCTTTTTGTAGCAAGCTATGCCATCTGTGAGTTTCAAAATGCAAGGGTTTATTTTTAAACTTAAATCCTCTGAATAGGAAAATATAGCACTAAGTTTTTGGTGGTCAGTGCACCAATCATTAAGCAAATTTCTGCTGATAAATGTCTATATTTTGCTCTGATAGCTATTCCTAACATACCAACATAGCAATGTAATTACATTGTTATCTATTTTCATAAACATCTTAAAACAGCATGACAATTTCATAGAAGTTTATAATATTCTCAAAAGAATCTCAGAAATTATCTAGACCATGTAAATAATGCCATAAAAGATTAATGGCTTTTATTAGATTATGTGGTTTCTGCCAGCAATATTACAACTTTGACTTAGATCACTTTACTAAATAGTAGATTTAAAAAAAAATAAAAACTTTATAAAGAAGTGTTCTCAATTTTATTTAGCAGAGAGAAAATATACTATGGTGATGTGTGGATAGAAGGAATGTATTTTACTTCTAAACTAAATAATACATTATACTGAAACAATTATACTCATAGTCAATCAAGTGGTGTTACACTGAGCTTTAAACATTCAATTAATTCTATGATATATATTTAAAAACCACACTATTAAAAAATAAATCATGAAGAGCATGCAGTGTATCAAATAATACCTAAAATCACTGAATGTACTATATGAAGTGGTTATCTTCCAAATCAAATATTCAGTCTAAAAGGAAATTAATACAAATTGGCCACTAGCAGGTTTCTATGTCTCTAAAACATATCAATTATATAAAAATTTGTGTGGACCCAAAGAAGTGTGCACACACACAGACACAGACACCATGAAATAGCTGAGTCATCTTATGTCTAAGGTTTCTTTTAGAAGAGAACTACACAAAAATATCAAACTATAAAGATGATGCTTTAGTATTTAAAATGTGACTTTTTTTTTTTTTTAAGTAACAAGGATCTTTATTCTTAGGTCTGATGTTTAATCTGTGGCTGGAGATAATATGTCACTATTTAGAGAATAAAAGGTCCCATTATCTTCATTCAAGTCTTCAGCCACAATGTTACACCTTATTCTCATACAAGATAAGGGTTGGTAGGGGATTAAGGAGGTACATTGAGGATAAAAGCAAAAGGGAACAAACACTTTTACAAGCATATCGTTCCAGTTACTGTGAAGGTTAAGTTTCAGGTTAATTTATCAAAGTAGTGACAGAACCATGATTTCAGTGAAAATCAACACGTTATACCTTTTACAAAACCAATTCAGAAATACTAAGCCAGGCAAGCATGCAAAATTCAGAGTATTTAAAAAAAAAAAAAAAACGCAAGGGCTGGCTGCCCAAACAAATATTTCCCTCAGAAAGAGAGATTTGAAAATGCTGCACAGAACCAAAGGAATTAGAAGCTGAATTAGCAGATCCATTTCCTCAGTGTATATATGAGGCAAGTGGGCAGGCATTAACTGGTAAAGCTTACTCAGCCAGATTAAGAATGTATAGACATCTAATTCCTGGTGCTATCCGCAACTACATGTATCTAAAATACAAGGAGATAAATATTGAGAATACATCAAACCCACTGATTTAAAGAAAACATTTCAAGGGAGGGGGTGAAGTTGTTATTATAGCATAGCAGCACATTACATATATTTAAGAGATTAAATGGAAAGAAATAATCTCTTATTTTAATGCTCAGTTTTGATCAACACATTTCCATCCAACTTTCTGATGTAGAGCAAAACAAGTATATTCTTCAGTTTTCTTCTACATTTTTTGGGCCTATCTTTCAAAACTGAGCACTGGGTATTTTTAATATAATGGGATGTTATATGTACATTCTAATTACATATTTTAGGAATAAACAAAATGCATATTTCAGTAATTCATAGTGTATTTAGTAAATGAAAAGCTCTCTATTAAAATACACTTTTCACTGGGAAAAATAAATAAAACAGACAAATGAATCTACACAAAGTAAAAATTAACTTTGGTAGACTTCACTGTGGAGGACAGTCGATAACAAGCTTATCTGCCCTTACTCCCCCAGAGCTGATCATCTTCTGAGTTTAGATTTTAAAAATATGTTTTCTCATAGCCTTTAGTTTTCTATTCCCTATTCCCTCCAGCCCTAAGCAACTACCAATCTACTTTCTGTCTATAGATTTCCTTATTCTGGACATTTCTTCTTTTTTTTTTTTTGTATTTATTTATTTTTTTACACGAACTCCCAAACATGAACCCCCCTCCCACCTCCCACCCCACATCTTCCCTCCAGATCATCCCCATACACCAGCCCCAAGCATCCTGCATCCTGCATTGAACATAGACTGGCAATTCATTTCTTACATGATAGTATACATATTTCAATGCTATTCTCCCAAATCATTCCTCCCTCTCCCTCTCCCTCTCCTTCTCCCTCAGAGTCCATAAGTCCGCTCTACACATCTGTATCTCTTTTGCTGTCTTGCATACAGGGTCCTCATTACCATCTTTCTAAATTCCATATATATGTGTTAGTATACTGTATTGGTGTTTTTCTTTCTGGCTTACTTCACTCTGTATAATTGGTTCCAGTTTCATCCATCTTATTAGAACTGATTCAAATGTATTCTTTTTAATGGCTGAGTAATACTCCATTGTGTATATATACCACAGCTTTCTTATCCATTCATCCGCTGATGGACATCTAGGTTGTTTCCATGTCCTGGCTATTATAAACAGTGCTGCAATGAACATTGGGGTACATGTGTCTCTTTCTATTCTGGTTTCCTCGGTGTGTATGCCCAGCAGTGGGATTGCTGGGTCATAAGGCAGTTCTATTTGCAATTTCTTAAGGAATCTCCACACTGTTCTCCATAGTGGCTGTACTAGTTTGCATTCCCACCAACAGTGTAAAAGGGTTCCCTTTTCTCCACACCCTCTCCAGCATTTATTGCTTGCAGACTTTTGGATCGCAGCCATTCTGACTGGTGTGAAGTGGTATCTCATTGTGGTCTTGATTTGCATTTCTCTGATAATGAGTGACGTTGAGCATCTTTTCATGTGTTTGTTAGCCATCCGTATGTCTTCTTTGGAGAAATGTCTATTTAGTTCTTTGGCCCATTTTTTGATTGGGTCGTTTATTTTTCTGGAATTGAGCTGTATAAGTTGCTTGTATATTTTTGAGATTAGTTGTTTGTCAGTTGCTTCATTTGCTATTATTTTCTCCCATTCAGAGGGTTGTCTTTTCACCTTGCTTATAGTTTCCTTTGTTGTGCAGAAGCTTTTAATTTTAATTAGATCCCATTTGTTTATATTTGCTTTTATTTCCAGTATTCTGGGAGGCGGATCATTGAGGATCCTGCTGTGATTTATGTCGGAGAGTGTTTTGCCTATGTTCTCCTCTAGGAGTTTTATAGTTTCTGGTCTTACATTTAGATCTTTAATCCATTTTGAGTTTATTTTTGTGTGTGGTGTTAGAAAGTGATCTAGTTTCATTCTTTTACAAGTGGTTGACCAGTTTTCCCAGCACCACTTGTTAAAGAGATTGTCTTTACTCCATTGTATATTCTTGCCTCCTTTGTCAAAGATAAGGTGTCCATATGTGTGTGGATTTATCTCTGGGCTTTCTATTTTGTTCCATTGATCTATATTTCTGTCTTTGTGCCAGTACCACACTGTCTTGATGACTGTGGCTTTGTAGTAGAGCCTGAAGTCAGGTAAGTTGATTCCTCCAGTTCCATTCTTCTTTCTCAAAATTGCTTTGGCTATTCGAGGTTTTTTGTATTTCCATACAAATCTTGAAATTATTTGTTCTAGTTCTGTGAAAAATACCGCTGGTAGCTTGATAGGGATTGCATTGAATCTGTAGATTGCTTTGGGTAATATATTCATTTTCACTATATTGATTCTTCCAATCCATGAACATGGTATATTTCTCCATCTATTAGTGTCCTCTTTGATTTCTTTCATCAGTGTTTTATAGTTTTCTATATATAAGTCTTTAGTTTCTTTAGGTAGATATATTCCTAAGTATTTTATTCTTTTCGTTGCAATGGTGAATGGAATTGTTTCCTTAATTTCGTTTTCTACTTTCTTTCTTTCTGAGGTGATGAAAATGTTCTAACATTAGTGATGATCACACATGTTGGTGAATAGACTAAAAACCATTGAATTGTATAATTGAAATGGAAGAATGTGAATTATAATTAATTATAATGTTTATGGGTATGAATTATATCTCAATAAAGTTGTTTAAAAAAATAAAAATAAAAATATGTTTTAATTGAGATCATTATGTTGACATTTGTTTCTCATTCCACATCATCTTCAGCCAAGCTCTGAGCACTTACAATTCTCTGACTAATTGTTGGGAGCTTAGTCAGAAGCATCTGGAACACTGGTGGTGGAAGAGTTTGCTGCAACACTTGCAGTAACTGCTGTGGCTGTCCACACGCAGCAATCGCATTTGTCAGATGGTCCACGCCCTTCTCATATTCACCTTGAGCTAGTAATTCTTCACCAAGCTGTATTTCTTCTAGAAAGAATTTCTGAACGGCTTCAGCATCTTTAAGGTCAGGTAACTTGGAAAACCCAGCTTTCTCCTTGGCAAGCTTTTGTTTCTTTTTTCATTCTTGTAGCCTGTTCTTAAAGTTGGGGTCACTCCGTCTCTTGCGGTCGAAGTAAATGCAGTAACTGATGAAAAGGGCCCTGCACACGCCGGTGGCGATGGCGTTGTTCCAGCCCACCATCTTCTCTCCACCGAGGAGCCCGGTCGGCTGCGGCGGGGCCGCAAAGAAGCTGTTGACTGCGAAGACCCAGATCCTAGTGCGCGGCTCAGTCCCGCGTCCCGCCGCCCGCCGCCTGCCACCCGCCGCGAGGGACCAATGTGACCATTTTTTATAGCCAATTCTTCGGTTCCTTTTAAATTGCCTCTTACCTAATCAGTGCTTTTGGTAAACAGAGTAATGTATTTCTCCTTTTTTTTTTTTTTTTTTGAAAGTAGTCATTACTCAACTGCCATAAAATCATGTTGGGGGAAAAAATGAGGTGCTAATATAATTTAATAAAGTGCTGTCTTAGCAAGATTTTAGTTCCATGACTCCAAAATAGAGATAAGGCATTCTTTGTAACAAATTATATAGGATAAATCTCATATGAGATATATATGTGTATATATATATATGTGCAAAAAGGCAAAAAATAGAAATATTTTTATTTAATTTCTATTCTTTGACTTAGAATTCATAAGAAAAGCCCTTTTAGGAGAAATTCACAATCAGAATCAATTTTGTCATGTTGATCTATGTAGCCATAAAATACACAGTTCACATTTATTATCAAGTTCTACCATGTGAGGAGTGCATCATTAAGCACTGCATTGATTGACAGAGAAACCAGAAAATTACTTGAGAATTATGATTCCCCTGGAGGGACTGATGAGAATGGGGATGAGTCCTCCACTTCCAAGGCTAACTGGAGACCTTCACAGAGCTGCAGCAATAGTTTCATTACATGCTAGCCCATGTGATGCCATGTCTGCTCTCTCATCCATCTTCCCTCCTGTTGGGTATCTGATCATTGGGCTTCACTGTGACCATAACACAAGTGTAAAATATTTGTACTCTTAGGAGCTCTCATAGGATATGAATCCAAAGTGAATAAGCTCTAATACATGCACAAAAGACATTTTTAATACTTGATATCTGTTTCATAACAAGTGTGTTAATTACCCACTTAATAGAGAGGCATCAGTTCTGATACTTCTTCAAGCTTGACCAAGAACAAGGAATTTTCTGCACAACTTTATCTTCACTTCTCACAGCTTAGACTCTGCTTAGCTATAATTCATTGTCAAACCCTCTATCTATAGCAGAATGGTTTAGAAAAAAAAAATGATTGCACAGTTTTCCCTCATTGATTGTAAAATTGTGTTCAGGGATATTGTACCCTCCCTCTGTCTTTCAATGTTCTCCATTCAATGATACACGTTATCAATTTATGCTTTGGTTTAATTCAACAAAAAATTATCTTCATACATGGATGTGTCTGTTTTCTATTGTCACAAGATGAAAGCTGAGTTTCTTTCTTTGTTTTTTAAATCTGAATGAAAAAAGTATCACATTTATTCATCAAACACTGTAACTCAACTCTGGTACTGAAAATATTTCACTTTTCCTGGTAACTTTAAAAGTATCATTTAGTCTTATAATTCTAATACACAATCTTGAAAGCACTAAAATTTTAAACTTCTTCAAAATCTTATTTTCAACCCTGCTGTCTTCAGTGGCTCCATTCTTGGAAACCTGATCTCACTTAGACCCTATGCCTGGGCTGGAGAGGGATGAGGAGAGGAATGCATTAGTGAGATATATTGGGACCAATCATTTGCTGCAGAGCTGCAACACCTACACTTGGACACGCCTGCTCCTCCAGAAACAAAATAACAATGAAACTATATGTGACTGAAATAACTGTATGCATGCACACCTGGGGTAAATTCTGGATAAGAAGTACAGAGGCCAAAAACAAACAAAAACCCACTGGCATTTTTGAAGAGCCTGTGGAGCAGAAGCAGGACAATAGCAGGTTACTGAGCATGCCTCCTGCACTCAGCACCACCAGTGAAGTGAAGTGAAGTGTGAAAGTCATTCAATTGTGTTCGACTCTTTGCAACTCACTCTTTGCAACTCATGGACTGTACAGTCCATGGAATTCTCTAGGCCAGAATACTGGAGTGGGTAGCCTGTCCCTTCTCCAGGGGATCTTCCAAACCTAGGGGTAGAATCCAATGTCTCACATTGCAGGTGGATTCTTTACCAGCTGAGCCAAAAGGGAATCTCAAGAGCATCACCAGAGGGATGGGCAAACCACCTAAGCATCCTTCTGGCCCAACCTCTAAACACACTGAGAGGGTAACAGATAGGAAGGCCAGAGGTCCCTGCTTGGAAAGAGGAGATAAAGTACAAATGGCAGTGTGTTTTTTTTTTTTTTTTTTTCCCCATTCTCTGCTGATGAAAGCAGTTCTGCTTAAGACTAACTTTTCTTTTTTTCTTTTTTTTTTCTTTTTTTTTAATCAAACTTGGACTAATAATGGCTCAACAAACCAGTACTCATGTCAATTGTTTTATGGCTGGGGATGACACATCTCATACCTTTCTATCTCAAAAGTGCATATTGTGGGAGAGGAGCCTGGTGAAATTCCCTCAGCCTTGAGGTGTCTCTCTTATCTGATTAGCAACTTGCTAAAAGACATCAAACACCTTGCTGAAAACTAGCAAGGGGACATTATTTCTGTCCCTTCCTGATGTCTATGTCAGAAGCTTTCTCTGTCTCTCTTATATCCTGTTACACAAAATGCCCCAGTGGTCAAGCCTAGTCTCTGTCTATGGGTCGAAATCCTCCTTTTCCTGAGGTCATGAACCCCAGTGTAGTACATGCCTTGCAGCAGCAACTTTTCATCCTGGGGTCTTGTCCAGGATCTTCAAGACAAAGTAAGGATGATTGGAGCTCTAGTTCTTTGTTCTCCTAGTAAACACGTATTCTGCTGTAATTTACTAACTCTACAGTGTGCCTGTGTGTGTAAAAGTAGCATGAAAAAGACATGGAATTAACCACAAATATGTGTTGAGCCCTGCTCTGTGGATCTGTGGTGCTTCATAATGAGTGAAGGCAACTCCAAAGGGGGAGACTTGTCGGGGGTTTATACCGACCTGCCAATGCCTAGAGGGTCCCAACGTCCCTGAGAAGGGAGGGGCCAGAAACAGGTGAATCGTGTGGCCCAAACTTTCCTTTCTTAGTAACCTTTTCCTGGTCTCTGATCATTTTGTAACTGCCTGGGGAGTTAGAACTACTAACCTAACCTATCAGATCACAGAATTTCAAAGGATTTGAAATCCATGCTGTCGGTTGTTTTGTCAAGCACTCCAGAAAAGAGCACTTTAGGGAGCTTGGTGGAGCTCTAGTTCCAAGAACATCTCTCAGGATGGAAATGGCTCTCTTGATTGCCTGCCTCAGGAGCCAGCGACCTGAAAGTGAGTCTTTGTCACAGCTGTGCCTCTGATCTATGTGGATAGGAGCACTATTGGTGACCATGAGGTTTTGAGGACACAGATTGGGAATCCCAGGATCAGGTCAGATTGGAAGTGCAATGATCTTCTTCCTTTGGTAATGCTAGCTCTTAGAGGATCAGAGGAGGGTCTCCAGTGCCTTTTGTCTCCACTCCTTAGATATTCTTTCTGTGGAATCTGTTGGGATGGACTGGAAAAATTGACCCTAATAGCTTGAGGACAAAAATCACTTCTTCCTCACTGCCCAGCCCTTCACCACTTCTTCTGTTATCACATACACTGGAGTGGTAACACTTGGAAGGGATATCTTGGCCTTTATGTTTGTCCTCTTATGATTTACCAGTTCTATTGTGGTCAGGAATATATTCAGAGCTGTGCATAGGCACACGGGAGATGGATATTTCCCTAGTGGACTTAGCTTGGGAGGCATTCTGGAAGGCTACTCTGTTGCACCCTGGGTGGCATCAACAAAAATCAGGTAAAGGTTTTAATGGTGAGGAACTGGACATCAACCTTTGATCCACCAGGTCTACCCCTGGTGCATCTTCAGCCTGCCTTGGTGGTAGAATAGAGAGGGACAGTGGTGGGAGACCTGTGTTCATAAAGAACAGGTTAACTCCAGCCAGTTAAGGAAGCTTAAATGAAAGACCTGCCTCCACCCCCATCTAGAGCAGGGAGGAACACCTCCAGTAGAAAAAAGGTGCTGGATACTGCTTTTATTCTCTTACAGATGGGAGATAACAATTCCAGCTTCATTCCTTTGAACTGCATCCTGAAAAACTGGGATAGATTAAATCCCAGAGCTTAAAGAATACATGCCTGATCATCCTGTGTAAATACTGCATGGCCACAGTACTCATTGGAAGATGGCAAACAGTGGCCAGTTGGAAGGTCTCTTAATTATAATACTGCCTTACAATTAGACTGGTTCTGCAGAAAACAAGGGAAATAGGGAGAAGTGGCATATGTTTTACCTTTTTTCTCTCTGTAAGACATGCCAAACTTATGGCCTAAGAGTATAGATTTGGGTGTGAAACCTTCAGCTCCCTCCTGTCCTCCTACTTAGTCCTCATTTTTGGGGCTTCCGACTAAGCAAACTGAAAGTCAGGGCACTCCTCAGGGGACAGTTGCCTTAGTCTCAGTAGAAACACGAACTGAAATTCAAACTGCTCCAATCTCAGTAGAGGTTCAAACTCCTGTCTCAATACAACCTCAGAGTATTCTGTTTTCACTTGAAATTCAGACAATTGAAGGAAGAGAAGCTCAAACAGCCAAAACTAAAGGTGAGATACAGGATGAGACAGAGGACATGAGACAAAGAGATAAGAAAAAACAGGTTTCTGCAATCTACCCCTGGGATCATATGGAAAAGGCAGCCAGAGATCCTGAGGAATAGTCACACAAGCTATTTCCTCTTCATGAAGCACACATCAGGAAAAATAATCAATCTATGAGAGTTAATAAGCCCTTTTCTTATCAAGAAATTCAAAGGACTGAAGAAGATCTGGAAGACTATTTGGAGTACCCAGAAAAATATATTAGCACTGTTAAGGGTTTTACTCTGCTTTATAACTTTACTTGGCAGAATGTGATGTATATCCTGGGACAGACGTTAACTCCTGACTAAAAAACTTGAGTTTTGGAGAAAGTTATTGTCTATGGAGATGAATGGCTTGATTGTGAATCAACAGGAAAGAGAAAGGAAGAGAGAGCTTTCCTCTTACTGGTCCGTCTAGTCAAGGCTATGGTTTTTCCAGTAGTCATGTATGGATGTGAGAGTTGAATTGTGAAGAAAGCTGAGTGCCGAAGAATTGATGCTTTTGAACTGTGGTGTTGCAGAAGACTCTTGAGAGTCCCTTGGACTGCAAGGAGATCCAACCAGTCCATTCTAAAGGAGATAAACCCTGGGTGTTCTTTGGAAGGACTGATGCTAAAGCTGAAACTCCAGTACTTTGGCTATCTTATGTGAAGAGTTGACTCATTGGAAAAGACTGATGCTAGGAGGGATTGGGAGCAGGAGGAGAAGGGGATGACCGAGAATGAGATGGCTGGATGGCATCACTGACTCAATGGACGTGAGTCTGAGTGAACTCCTGGAGCTGGTGATGGACAGGGAGACCTGGCATGCTGCGATTCATGGCGTCAAAAAGAGTTGGACACGACTGAGCAACTGAACTGAACTGAACTGGGAATCAGGAGGGCCGAACTATAGAACCATACTGGGACTATAACATAGCTAAAGGAAGATGGGATCAGAGTCATTTTGTAAGATGTATACTTGAAGGATTCAGACGAACACATGCTAGGACTTTAAACTATGCCAAATTGGCAAACATAGGACAGAAAAAGAAGGAAGCACTTGGTAAATACCTAGACTGTGAGAAGCCCTTCACAGATTTATTGATTGATCCCAAAAAGTGAAGAGGGAAGAGTCATCTTAATGGATACATTTCTCACTCATTCAGCTCCAGATATCTGCCATAAGCTACTAAAATAGGTGCATGTACAAAAGCAGCCTTTAGATAACTTGTTTCAACTGGCTCAGATAGTTTATTATGGCAAAGAATATGAGGAGAGGATGGAAAGACAGAAGGAGACAAAGGAACAGGCTGAAGCCCTAATAATGGTGGTCAGAATAGTTCTGAGACAGCCTGAGAAAAGTGCCCAGAGGGACTGAGGTGGAAAGGGACAGAGTTGCTATTGTTGTGGAAAGGAGAGGAAGCTCAAATGGGATTATCTTCAGGTTTCTAAGTTGCCCTTGGGTCCATATCCAGTCTGCAAAGGACCGCAATTGAGAAGAATTGCCTTCAGAGGTGAAGGCCCCAGGCATTGGACTCTCAAGACAATCAGGACTGAAGGTGCCTGGGTGTCCCACACAGCTTCCATCCTAATTACACCTGAGGAACCCCGGGTATTAATAACTCTGTGTATGTGGGGGCCGGGAAGGGGAGATATCAGACAATTTCCTTTTGGACATTAGGGCAACTTACTCTGTGTTTACTGAAGGCCCTGGCCGACTTTCTCCCCTGTCTGCTTCCATGATGGGACCTGATGAGCCAAATGTTATTGTTTCAGTTGTCCTCTAAACTGCAACTGGGACTCTGTTCCCTTTGCACACAAGTTTCTGATCGTGCCAGAGTCTCTTTCACCCCTTTTGGGGAGGGATATACTGAGCAAGGTTCATGCTTTTATCTTCATGAATATGGAGCTTTCTCTTTCTCTCCCATTAATTGGGTAAAATGTAAATCCTAGAGTGTAGACTGATGGAAAAACTGTGGATCAAATACAAAAACCTGTTCCTCTTGTTGGCAAGCTCAAAGACCCACACATATTTCCACATCAAAAGCAGTATCCTCTAAAATCCAAAGCTAAGGAATGGTTAAAACATATCATTGAAAATTTAAAAGAGGAGGGCCTATTATTTCCCTGTAACAGTTCATGCAACACTTCTATTTTGGGTGTAAAAAAATCAAATGATAAATGGAGACTAGTTCAATATTTACAAATAATAAATGAGGCTATGGTTCCTTTTTGACCTTTCATGCACAATCCTTATACAATATTGTCTGAAGTTCCTGAACTAGTCAAATATTTTTCAATAATTGATTTAAAAGATGCTTTCTTTTCTATACCACTGACAAAGCAAAGCCAGCTTTTATTTGCCTTTGAAAACTCTACCCAGCGAACTTCTCAGTTAACCTGGACAGTTTTGCCTCAGGGATTTTGTGACAGCCCTCAATTATTTGGGAAGAGCTTGTCACAGGATCTACAAAGCTTTAATAGCCCCAAGGCAATTGTAATACATAGATGATATTTTTCTCTGTGCTGAGACAGAGGAAGCTTGCTCACAAGCCTTAGAAGACTTCGTAAACTTTTTGGCTTGCTGTGGTTATAAGGCTCAGCTTTGTCAACAATCTGTTAAATACAATGGGCCTAATCATATCCAAAGGTACAAGGGCCATGGGCTCCAAGAGAATTAAACCTACATCAAATCATCCCCTATCTGTGTATGACTTTAAGACAATTGAGAGGATTTTGAGGCATCACAGGCTCTTGTTGCATTTGGATTCTGGGTTATGGGAAACTTCCCAGCTATTATATAAACTTATAACTGAAATTCAGCAAGCCCAAACTGACAAGCTAGTTTGGTCTCCAGATTCTCAAAAGGCTTTTAAGGCTCTTCAAACTGCTTTCCTGCAAGTTCCCACTTTGAGTTTGCCAACTGGGTCAGAGTTTAATCTGTCACTGAAAGAAACAGATGGCCTTGGGAGTGATGACACAACTCAGAGGGCCTCACTACCAACCTATAGTTTACCTAGGTAAAGAATAAAATGTAGTGGCCTGAGGGTGGCCACATTCTCTAAGAGTAATTGCTGATATTGCTTTATTAGTGCCTGAAGCTCTTAAGAATACAAACGGGCAATATATTACTTTACTGACATCTCTTTTTGTGAGTGGGATCTTAAACTCTAAAGTTAATATTTGGATGGCAGACAATCGGCTTCTTAAATATCAGTCATTGTTATTAGAAGCACCAATAACTAAGTTTAAAGTTTGTGGAAACTTAGATCCTTCCACTTTCCTTCCCAAGAAAGAAAATGAAACACCAGATCACGATTGCTCCGAATTTTTAACTTTAAGCTATGCAGCTTGGGAAGATCTGATGGATACCCCACTAAACAATTCTGACACAGAAATATTTACAGATAGCATTTTCTTTTGTTTGGGATACTACGAAGAAAGCAGGTTACACTATATTGATGGCTGAACAGGTTTTAGAAGCAAACTATCTTACCCTGGAAGTGAGTGCTTAGCTAGTGGAGCCTGTGGGTCTGATCCAAACTCTAGAGTTAAGCAAAGGACAGCTGGTAAATATCTACCCTGATTTTAAGTATGTTTATTTGACTTTACATGCTTATGCTGCAATATGGAAAGATAGTTTAAAACAGCAAGAAGAGGATTTCTTAAACTTTTAAAGAGATTGAGAAACTTTTAACTGCTGTATATTGTCCTAAAGAAGTTGCTTTTATGCATTATAAAGGACACAACAGGGATGGGAGTAAAGTAGCTGAGAGTAATCAGCTTGTTGACTGTCAAGCCAGAAAAGTGACATTTAAACCTCTCCCCTTCACTAAAGACACCATTGACCTGGACAAGTCCTGTTGAACAGAAAGAAGAAAAGAACCACAATAAACAGAGGAAGAATTAGAAAGGTATGAGAAAAGAGGAGCTAAAGTTACTGATAAAGGATGGTTACAGTCTGAGGATGGATGATTAATGATTCCTGAAAATGCTCAACGAAAAATTCTTAAGGGTTTAAACCAGAGCTTTCATTTAGGCATTTAAAGCACTTATGAGATAGCTTCTTATTTATTGAAGGTAAAAATATAACAAAAACTTCAAAGAACATTTTAAAAAGATGTGAGGTTTGTCATAAAAATAACCCATCTATTGAGATAATCATATGGTTTTTATCTTTCTACTTGTTAATGTGGTGTATCACATTGATTGATTTCTGAATATTGAAGAATCCTTGCATCCCTGGGATAAAATCCCCTTGGTCATAATGTATGATCTTTTTAATATGTTGTTAGATTCTGTTTGCTAAAATTTTGTTAAGAATTTTTGCATCTATATTCCTCAGTGATATTGACTTGTTTTTTTTTCTTTTTTTGTGGCATCTTTGTCTGGTTTTGGTATTAGGGTGATGGTGGCCTCATAGATGAGTTTGGAAGATCATCTTCCTCTGCAATATTCTGGAACAGTTTGAGTAGGATAGGTGTTAGCTCTTCTCTAAATTTTTGGTAGAATTCAGCTGTGAAGCTGTCTGGTCCTGGACTTTCGTTTACTGTAAGATTTCTGATTACAGTTTTGATTTCCATTCTTGTGATGGGTCTGATAAGATTTTCTATTTCTTCCTGGTTCAGTTTTGGAAAATTATACTTTTCTAAGAATTTGTCCATTTCTTCCAAGTTGCCTATTTTATTGGCATATAGTTGCTGATAGTAGTCTCGTATTTCTGTGTTGTCTGTTATGATGTCTCCATTTTAATTTCTAATTTTGTTGACTTGATTCTTCTCCATTTTTTTCTTGATGAGCCTGGCTAATTGGTTTGTCTATTTTATTTATCTTCTCAAAGAATCAGCTTTTAGCTTTGTTGATTTTTGCTATGTTCTCCTTTTTTTTTTTNTCTCCTGAACCCCTCAAATCTCCTTTCCCCTTCCCACATGCAGGTGAAGAATTTCTCATTACATAATGCCTCATACTCACAAAAATAAGTGGTATTTTTGTACAGATGTGTTCAATGGGCAAAATATACCTACTTCTACTAAGGCATCACTCTATTTGTTCCATAGAACCAGTTTTCTCTCTCATCTGTCTAAGAGTTATCCCACTTTGAGTAATCTGACTCTATTTTGTATTATTAATTTTTATCTCTTTTTCTTGAGGTTGGCATAAAAAGATACTATTGCTTCAGATGTGTATAAGAGACAGGTACATATACATAATGGAATATTACTCAGCCATTAAAAAGAATGCATTTGAATCAGTTCTAATGAGCTGGATGAAACTGGAGCCTATTATACTGAGTGAAGAAAGTCAGAAAGAAAAAAACCAGTACAGTATACTAATGTATATATAAGGGATTTAGAAAGATGGTAATAATGAACCTATATTCAAGACAGCAAGAGACACAGATGTAAAGAACACTCTTTTGGACTCTGTGGGAGAAGGAGAGGGTGGTATGGTTTGAAAGAATAACATTGAAACATGTATGTTATCATATGTGAAACAGATCGCCAGTCCAGGTTTGATACATGAGACAGGGTGCTCAGGGATGATGCACTGGGATGACCCTGAGGGATGGGATGGGGAGGGAGGTGGGAGAGGATTTCAGGATGGGAAACACATGTACACCCATGGCTGATTAACACCAATGTATAGTAAAAGTCACTACAGTAGTTTAAAGTAATTAGCCTCCAATTAAAATAAATAAATTAATTTTAAAAACCTGAAAATCTAGAAAAATCTGGAAAAGGACAAAGCAGAAATATCCTGAAGAGGACTGGGAAAATGATTTTGCTTATATGCCAAACAAACAAACAAACAAAAAAATACAGATTCATTTGAGTGGACATGCTTATTGGATGGATTGATGCTTTTCCCAGCTATGAGTTCAGTTCAGTTCAGTTCAGAGGCTCACTTGTGTCCAACTTTGTGTCTTTGTGACTCCATAGACTGCAGCACATCAGGCTTCCCTGTCCATCATAAACCCCTGAAGTTTACCCCAAATCATGTCAATTGAGTCTGTGATGCCATCCAACCATCTCATCCTCTGTCCTTCCCTTCTCCTTCCACTTTCAATCTTTCCCAGCATCAGGGTCTTTTCAAATGAGACAGTCACTTGCATAAAGTGGCCAAAATATTGGAGTTTCAGCTTCAACATCAGTCCTTCCAATGAACACTCGGGACTGATCTCCTTTAGGATGGACTGCTTGGATCTCCTTGCAGTCCAAGGGACACTCAAGAGTCTTCTCCAACACCACAGTTCGAAAGCATCAATTCTTCAGCACTCAGCTTTCTTTATAGTCCAACTCTCACATCCATACATGACTACTTGAAAACCATAGCTTTGACTAGATGGATCTTTATTGGCAAAGTAATCTCTCCACTTTTTAATATGCTGCTAGATTGGTCATAACTTTTCTTCCAAGGAGCAAGCATTTTTAATTTCATAGCTGCAGCCACCATCTGCAGTAATTTTTTTGAGCCCTCCAAAAATAGTCTGTCACTATTTCCATTGCTTCCCCATCTATTTGCCATGAAGTGATGGGACTGGATACCATGATCTTAGTTTCCTGAATGTTGAGTTGTAAGCCAACTTTTTCACTCTCATCAAGAGGGTCTTTAGTTCTTCTTCACTTTATTCCATAAGGGTGGTGTCATCTGTATATCTGAGTTTACTGACATTTCTACCAACAAATGTGATACGTTTGTGCTTCATCCAGCCCAGAGTTTCTGATGATGTACTCTGCATATAAGTTAAATAACCAGGGTGACAATATATAGCCTTGAGGAACTTTTTTCCCAATTTGGAACCAGTCTGTTGTTCCATGTCCATTTCTAGCTGTTGCTTCATCACCTGCTTACATATTTCTCAAAAGGCAGGTCAGGTGGTCTGGTATTTCCATATCTTTCAGAATTTTCCACAGTTTATTGTGATCCACACAGTCAAAGGCCCTTAAGGTTAGGTTTTAGCCCTTAATTTGGACAAAGTATAAAGGTGGTTTTACAAAATCGATTGGCCTTAGATATTTTAACAGTTTCACAAGGAGTAACTAGTGTCATTATTCATACTCAATGTTGTACATATATACCAGATATGAGAACTAGTGTAACTCATTTTTACTAAAAACATGAACAAGTTGATTCAGGTGATGGATATTCCTGAAGCCTCAGTTGCCTCACTTTGGGAGACATTAACTAGTTCCCATGGTGGAAGACTGTCTTAATTGTAATAATTCTGATGGTTCTGTTTTTGTTTGCTCCCTGTATCTGTAATTGTGTAGATTGATTTGTTTCTAGTCACATGAAGTTTTTAAAGTTCCAAATGGTTGTCCAAACTCCTATGAGTGTCACAGCTTCCTCCAGCTACTACTTGGGGACCTTCAATATGAGGGTTAGGAGAATATATTACCTCAACAATTTAGGAACATGCCCCTTCCCAGCAGGAAGTGGTTATGGAATGAAAACTCCACCCCTTTCCTTTGGCAATATAATTCTCCTAAAAGAAAAGGGAGCAATGAGAGGGTAACAGGTAGGAAATCCAGAATCCCTGAGTGACAGAAGAAAATAAACTATAAAATAAACTGCAAGTGGCAGGCGCTTCTCCCCCTCCCCTCCCCCTTCTCTGTTGATGAAACCAGTTCTGCCTAAGACTAACCTTATTTTTATTATTTTCTCAAACCTTGGACTGACATTGGCTCAACAACCTGTAATCATGTCAATTGTTTTATGACTGGGGATGACACACCTCTCTCTATTCTATCTCAAAAAATGCATATTGTGGGAGAGGGTCCTGGTGAAACTCCCTCAGCCTTGAGATATCTCTCTTATCTGATTAGCAGCTTGCTAGCAAACATAAGACACCTTGCTAAAAACTAGCAAGGAGGCATTCTTTCTGCCCCCTTCTGATGTCTGTCAGAAGCTTTCTCTATCTCTCTTTCACTTTAATAAAATTCTGTTACACAAAAACTGTGGAAGGAATGATGCAAAAGCTGAAACTCCAGTACTTTGGCCACCTCATGCAAAGAGTTGACTCATTGGAAAAGACTCTGATGCTGAGAGGGATTGGGGGTAGGAGGAGAAGGGGATGACAGAGGATGAGATGGCTGGATGGCATCACGGACTCGATGGACATGAGTCTGAGTGAACTCTGGGAGATGGTGATGGACAGGGAGGCCTGGTGTGCTGCGATTCATGGGGTCACAAAGAGTCAGACACGACTGAGCGACTGAGCTGAACTGAAATAGGGTTGCATCTTAGACAACACAACTGCCAGAATCTTCATGTGCTATACTGGATTTGCTTGTATATCTATGTTTGCCCAAATCAAAATCAAATTTATAATTTGTCTATTTATCCTAGGAGCTTTTTATCACTGTCTACAATTCTATGACATTGCCTTAGTCAACTTATTATCTGACTTTTTCAGGCAATTATTTCCTACCTTCTATTCTCTCCTGAACCCCTCAAATCTCCTTTCCCCTTCCCACATGCAGGTGAAGAATTTCTCATTACATAATGCCTCATACTCACAAAAATAAGTGGTATTTTTGTACAGATGTGTTCAATGGGCAAAATATACCTACTTCTACTAAGGCATCACTCTATTTGTTCCATAGAACCAGTTTTCTCTCTCATCTGTCTAAGAGTTATCCCACTTTGAGTAATCTGACTCTATTTTGTATTATTAATTTTTATCTCTTTTTCTTGAGGTTGGCATAAAAAGATACTATTGCTTCTTTCATTTTAAAAATATAATTTCTTAAGGCTGCTGCCTCATTTTTCTTCTCCCCTTTAAAGAAAACTTCAGTTTTCCATTCTACACTCACTATTTCAGTCTAGAAGTCATTTCAATCAAAGTTTCATTCCATATACTCAACTAAAACAGCTTTTGTGAAGTTAATCAATAATCTCCACCAGACTTCTTCCAATGTTTTATTTTTAGTCTTCATCTTGTTTGAATTCTTGGGAACACTTGAAACATGCAATTGTGTCCTTTTTGAAACACCTTAGTTGGTCATTTGACTTCTAGAACATCATGTTTCCCTGTTTTATCTTATGTCTGATGATTCTTTATCTCCTCTGATGGATATCTTTCTTTTCCTGACTTGCAAATACTGGGCTGCTTCAGGAATATACTCTTGTAACTTATCTCTATCCACTTAATTCTTTGGATGATCTCATCTAGTTTCATTAGCTTTAAATATGAACTTTATGCTGAAGACTTTAAAATTTCTCTTCAAATTCAACTTACTTGATGAACTTCTGACTGATATATGTGTAAGTCTTCACTAGAATAAGTATCTCAAATAAAACTCTCTGTCCCAATACTTTTCCCTCAGGATTCTCCACTTCAGTAAATAGTACTGTCATTTGTGAGCCATGTTTTCTATCATATCCCACATTAAGTCCATTAACAAAGTCTGTTAAAAAATAATGCAAATTTCACCACTTCTTGTCTCGTCCTGTGCTACCACTCCATTTCAAGCCATTATTATCTTCACCTAGAACATGATCAAATCATCCTATCTGATTCCCTGCTTGTTTTCTCCAGAACAACCATAGTAATCTCTTTAATATATAAAAGCAGATTATTTCTTGCTTAATATGCTTCTGCAACTTCCCATCATATTTAGGAAAATAATTAGGCTTTATCTGAAATTTACACATTTCTACAGTTACATCCATATAGTAGTCATGTATGGATGTGAGTGCTGGACTGTGAAGAAAGCTGAGCGCCGAAGAATTGATGCTTTTGAACTGTGGTGTTGGAGAAGACTCTTGAGAGTCCCTTGGACTGCAAGAAGATCCAACCAGTCCATTCTCAAGGAGATCAGTCCTGGGTGTTCTTTGGAAGGAATGATGCTAAAGCTGAAACTCCAGAGGTCTGGCCACCTCATGTGAAGAATTGACTCAATGGAAAAGACTCTGATGCTGGAAGGGATTGGGGGCAGGAGAAGGGGACAACAGAAGATGAGATGGCTAGATGGCATCACTGACTGGATGGACGGGAGTTTGAGTGAACTCCGGAGATGGTGATGAACAGGGAGGCCTGGCATCACAAAGAGTCGGACACGAATGAGCAATTCATGGGGTCGCAAAGAGTCAGACATGACTGATCAACTGAACTGAACAGGCCCTGGCTAAGTCCCCAGCAACATTTCATACCATCTTCACTCTGAGAAACTGATTCCAGGCACAGTGGCCTATTTCTCAAATCAGCCAAGTATAGTCTTCCTCCAAAAAGCCTTCATTGATAAAACTATTGAAAATAATGCCTCACATCACAATGTTTTATCTTTAATTATTTACTAATTCCATGTTAATATAATTGCCTGTCACTGAAACGGCCAAGGAATCTGATCAATTTTGTGTGAAAGTATTAGTATCATAAAAAAAAAGAAAGCCGACATTTAATTCCTGATATCATTAAAACAAAAAATTAAAAATGGATTACTTTTTAAAAGTTAATTTTGGCATTGAAAACACAAAGAAAGTGATCAACGTGACCCTCCTATTCTCCATTTTAAAGAAAATTATATCAAAATGTTATAAAGTATCTTATGTAAAATTCAGTTGTGTTTTTTGGGAAACTCTGGGAGATAATTTTCAGAGAGAATTATGTGCACTTCCCACATATTTTAGAACAGAATTGACAGTATTTTAAATACCAAATATGCTTATACTACTTGATAAAAATTTCATTTATAACATACTCATCCTGCTCATATAATTCAGAGACAATTTTTTGGAAAATTGTCCCCTCTTTGGTTGAACTCATAAATAATTTGTATAGTAGTTTGAAATGTTTGAATCCTTGTTTTGACATGAGTATTATCAGAGGAATGCATGGAGTCATGAGTGAGTTATTCAATGCTGTATCTTCAGTGCTCTCATTGTTACAAAAGATGAGGGGAGACAAGATTTTTTTGAGACACTTTAAAATATATAGTGAAACTGAAAATTGGGAATATTTTAGTAATCTAAATTGAATATTGACTTTTTTTTAGCAGGTTTGTTGCATGCAAATGATTTGTATAGAAATAAAACTGGCAACAATTATTTATGCACAACTGGGTATTTTGCCACAGTGTAATACCATAGGATTTTTGGAGGGGTTAATGTATTTATTAAGTCCTTATGTTTACTAAGATATATGGAGGCGATAATTATAAAAGGAGGAATCTGTTGCATAGCGAAATAATATTGGTTGATATAATACACACACACACACATACACGCACACACACATATATATGTACATATAAGATTTTCCTTCAAATAGCTTCAAAATCCTAATATTTGAATAGTAGTTACACCAAGGAGATTACAAATGAGCAAAGAAATTATTCTTTTTAAATTAATTAATTTGGCTGTGCTGGATCTCTGTTGTGGCACATCAACTCTCCATTGCTGTGCAGGTTTTTTCTATTTATGATGAACAGGGGCTACTCTCTAGTTGTGTGTGGGCTTCTTATTGTGATGGCTTTTCTTATAGCAGACATGGATTAGGATGCTTGGGCTTCAATAGCTGAGGTTCAGGGGCTCAGTAGTTGTGGCACACAAATTTAGTTGCCCCATGGCATGTGGGATCTTATTTCCCAGACTACGGATCAAAACCATGTCCTTGCATTTGATAGGTGGATTTTTAAGCATTGAACCACCTAGGAAGTCCTCAGGAATTATTCTTGTTTTATAAATTTTGCCACTTATAGTTCAGCTGATGTCTGTCAACTTGCCTGTCACTTGACACATCAGTGACAGATTGAAAAGAAAAAAAGATCATAGCTAAACATAAGTCTTAAGGCAGAGGTTTAATTTTTGAACCATTTTAACACTAATTCTGTTTACAAATGTATTTTGATATGATTATATGTTAACATGTCTTGTCAATCTTGAGTTCTTAAAAAAATATATATTAAGTGATCCCAGTGAGTATGTTCTACTCAATTAACTGATAAATAGGCAAATCATTTTATTGCTGAGGAAAATGGATGAGGTTTTAAAGACTTCTAAGCACAGTGTTAATTTTGAATTATACTATCCACAAAGCTTGCACACATGTGATATGCAAAAGAAATTCCCACCTTCTAGAATGACCCTTTCCAGTGTCACATATGGCATAGCATATCAAATCTGTGAGATGACACTCCCCTGCCTCCTTCCTCTGCTTCAGAGTACTCAAACCATTACAAAGTCACTCTTAGCACTTTTGGTGCTATTGTGGTGAGATTTTCTCTTTTGATGTAAGAATGTTACTCACATACTCTGTCTCTTATACACATCTTGAAAATTTAAAAGAGGAGGGCCTATTATTTCCCTGTAACAGTTCATGCAACACTTCTATTTTGGGTGTAAAAAAATCAAATGATAAATGGAGACTAGTTCAATATTTACAAATAATAAATGAGGCTATGGTTCCTTTTTGACCTTTCATGCACCTGTCTCTTATACACATCTAGATGTGTATAAGAGACAGGTACATTCTCATTTCATATTTTAGGAATAAACAAAATGCATATTTCAGTAATTCATAAAAAAAAAGAAAGCCGACATTTAATTCCTGATATCATTAAAACAAAAAATTAAAAATGGATTACTTTTTAAAAGTTAATTTTGGCATTGAAAACACAAAGAAAGTGATCAACGTGACCCTCCTATTCTCCATTTTAAAGAAAATTATATCAAAATGTTATAAAGTATCTTATGTAAAATTCAGTTGTGTTTTTTGGGAAACTCTGGGAGATAATTTTCAGAGAGAATTATGTGCACTTCCCACATATTTTAGAACAGAATTGACAGTATTTTAAATACCAAATATGCTTATACTACTTGATAAAAATTTCATTTATAACATACTCATCCTGCTCATATAATTCAGAGACAATTTTTTGGAAAATTGTCCCCTCTTTGGTTGAACTCATAAATAATTTGTATAGTAGTTTGAAATGTTTGAATCCTTGTTTTGACATGAGTATTATCAGAGGAATGCATGGAGTCATGAGTGAGTTATTCAATGCTGTATCTTCAGTGCTCTCATTGTTACAAAAGATGAGGGGAGACAAGATTTTTTTGAGACACTTTAAAATATATAGTGAAACTGAAAATTGGGAATATTTTAGTAATCTAAATTGAATATTGACTTTTTTTTAGCAGGTTTGTTGCATGCAAATGATTTGTATAGAAATAAAACTGGCAACAATTATTTATGCACAACTGGGTATTTTGCCACAGTGTAATACCATAGGATTTTTGGAGGGGTTAATGTATTTATTAAGTCCTTATGTTTACTAAGATATATGGAGGCGATAATTATAAAAGGAGGAATCTGTTGCATAGCGAAATAATATTGGTTGATATAATACACACACACACACATACACGCACACACACATATATATGTACATATAAGATTTTCCTTCAAATAGCTTCAAAATCCTAATATTTGAATAGTAGTTACACCAAGGAGATTACAAATGAGCAAAGAAATTATTCTTTTTAAATTAATTAATTTGGCTGTGCTGGATCTCTGTTGTGGCACATCAACTCTCCATTGCTGTGCAGGTTTTTTCTATTTATGATGAACAGGGGCTACTCTCTAGTTGTGTGTGGGCTTCTTATTGTGATGGCTTTTCTTATAGCAGACATGGATTAGGATGCTTGGGCTTCAATAGCTGAGGTTCAGGGGCTCAGTAGTTGTGGCACACAAATTTAGTTGCCCCATGGCATGTGGGATCTTATTTCCCAGACTACGGATCAAAACCATGTCCTTGCATTTGATAGGTGGATTTTTAAGCATTGAACCACCTAGGAAGTCCTCAGGAATTATTCTTGTTTTATAAATTTTGCCACTTATAGTTCAGCTGATGTCTGTCAACTTGCCTGTCACTTGACACATCAGTGACAGATTGAAAAGAAAAAAAGATCATAGCTAAACATAAGTCTTAAGGCAGAGGTTTAATTTTTGAACCATTTTAACACTAATTCTGTTTACAAATGTATTTTGATATGATTATATGTTAACATGTCTTGTCAATCTTGAGTTCTTAAAAAAATATATATTAAGTGATCCCAGTGAGTATGTTCTACTCAATTAACTGATAAATAGGCAAATCATTTTATTGCTGAGGAAAATGGATGAGGTTTTAAAGACTTCTAAGCACAGTGTTAATTTTGAATTATACTATCCACAAAGCTTGCACACATGTGATATGCAAAAGAAATTCCCACCTTCTAGAATGACCCTTTCCAGTGTCACATATGGCATAGCATATCAAATCTGTGAGATGACACTCCCCTGCCTCCTTCCTCTGCTTCAGAGTACTCAAACCATTACAAAGTCACTCTTAG
Organism: Oreotragus oreotragus; assembly: GCA_006410675.1. Classification (NCBI taxonomy): domain Eukaryota; kingdom Metazoa; phylum Chordata; class Mammalia; order Artiodactyla; family Bovidae; genus Oreotragus; species Oreotragus oreotragus. The sequence continues at coordinate 277,418 of SJYX01021180.1, read as the reverse complement.
CACTTTTGGTGCTATTGTGGTGAGATTTTCTCTTTTGATGTAAGAATGTTACTCACATACTTGTAAATTATGCCGTGGCTTTTGGGCATGGAAAACTGATAACTTCTCTAATTGGGAGACTCTTGGATTCAAGGAAACATACCTTTGAGAGATGATGTGATCTCTTAGTGGACACAGCTAACTTAAAAGATGATCTTCTCATAATGCAATCTATTAACTTCTTTTCATCTTTTTTTTCAATATACTCTTGTGGGGAGTCTTGAGAACATTAGCATTTGCTCAGGGGATAATCTTTTTTTTTTTTTTTTTAATTTGGCTTCATAATCAATCCCACCATGAATAACATTAAAGTTAAAATAATTGAAATTCATTCACATCTGTCTTATACATTGGTACTTTTGCCATTTTGTTTAATGTTGTGACTTTTCACTTTCATCTCTTACATTAAAAGGGAATGAGCTCTTATAAAATGAAACAATTAAGATAATTTCTTAAGTGAGGGCTAACAACCTCATAATTTTCTTGTACGTATAACTTCCTCTATTTGTATAGCCTATGTGAAATTGTTTCATGCTATTTGCTTGCCTTGCTTTTATTCAAAATAGGAAGAAGGCAAAGTGATGTTCTGAATTTGATCAGCTGTCACTATCAAACCTCTTTCTTCCAGAATCCTCTGGTAAGTAGCTGATTTAGTCATGTAGCTTCTCTGTTACTGAAGTCTATCAATATTAAGTCAAGCAAGCCTTCAAAATTTCAATCTTTCTCATCTCATTCTCTCACCATTGCAATTTACCTTGTCTTGTGTTCCATTTTTTTTGAGATCTTTTTGCTTAAGACTTTGAGTAATTCATTGTTCCAAGATGACAAAGACTAATGATATTCCACCTAAGAAGCACATATTAGTAGATGCAGTTAATTTTACAGCTAAAAGGGAGGTTCAAAGATAGTCTTCAACAACTGAAGAAGTTTGGGAAGGGAAATGGATGTGTGGTGGGAGGAGGTAGAAGAAGGTTACTCAGTGGTCTTCAGATGACACTGTGTACAGATGACAAACTTACTGGAACATAAACTGGCCTAATTTATTTATTTAGCTTGAACTTTGAAGATAATTCACAAAGAGATAAGGAGGCAGTAAGATCTCTTATGATTACCATGCAGCACAAATTTTCCAACACCCCCTTTTTTATTTTGAATAATCTGCTCTATAAGCCCAAAGAAAGTAACTCATAAATTCATGTATTTCCATTTTTTTTTTCAGAACAGATACTATGGAAAACATTACTAAACTGATGATTCACCGTTAATCCAGATTCTTGGATTACATTGCTACTGGAAAATATCAAAGACAGTCTTTTTGATACAGTCATTTTCTCATAAGAAAAAATAAGAATGTTGGAACTGAAACAATCACAGGTACTTAAAGATTCACTGATTCCATTTGAAAAAAATTGCTTGATTTACATTTATTTGAAAGAATCCTACTTAATGATGTATTCCTAAAATTTCTGATCATCTATCTACTCATTTAGTAATGTGTTGACAAATTAACCTGGCTTAGAATATTGAGTTGGGAAACTTGATTTCAAAAATTATCTCTGATAAACTAAAAGAAGGGAAGAAATATAGAAAGAAAAAAATTCATATAAAAAAATAAATGTCTTAAATTCTATCTGAAATAGTCAAAAATAGTAATAATCTAATGGTTAATATGAACATTTCAATAGTGGCCATCTTGCTGTTCAGTCGATAAGTCATGTGTTACTGTTTGTGACCTCATGAACGGCAGCATGCAAGTTTTCCCTTTCTTTCACTGTCTCCCAGAGTTTACTCAAACTCAGGTCCATAGAGTTTACTCAAACTCAGGTCCATAGAGTCAATGATGCCATCCAAACATCTCATCCTCTGTCGCTCTCTTCTCCTCTTGCCCTCAAACTTCCCTAGCATCAGGGACTTTTCCAATAAGTCAGCTTCTCATATCAGGTGGCCAAAGTATTGGAGCTTCAGTTTCAGCATCAGTCCTTCCAATGAATATTCAGGGCTGATTTCCTTTAGGATTGACTGGTTTGATTTCCTTGCTGTCCAAGGGACTCTCAAGAGTCTTCACCATTACCACACTTTGAAGCCATCAGTTCTTCACACTCAGCCTTCTTTATGGTTCATCTCTCACATCCAAACATGAATCTTTGTCAGCAAAGTGATGTTTCTGATTTTTAATGTGCTGTCTAGGTTTATCATAGCTTTTCTTCCAAGGAGAAAGCTGCTTTTACTTTTGTGGTAGCAGTCACAGGATGCAGTAACTCTGGAGCCCAAGAAAATAAAATCTGTCACTGTTTCCATTGTTTCTCCATCTATTTTCCATGTAGTCAAAGGACTAAATGCCATGATCTTTATTTTTTGATTGTTGAGTTTTAAGCCAGCTTTTTCACCATCCTCTTTTACATTCAACAACAGGCTCAATATTTCCTCTTCATTTTCTGCCAGTAAAGTTGTATCATCTGCATACCTGAGGTTACTGATAGTTCTTCTCACAGTCTTGATTCTAGGTTGTGCTTCATCCACTCTGGCATTTTGCATGATGTACTCTGCATATAATTTTAATAAGCTCTGTGACATTATACAGCCTTGACATATTCCTTTCCCCATTTTGAATCACTCCATTCCATGTCCAGTTCTAACTGTTGCTTCTTGTCCAGTATACAACTTTCTCAGAAGACAAGTTAGGTGATCTGGTATTCCCATCTCTTTAAGAATTTTCTGCAGTTTGTGTGTGTGTGTGTGTGTGTGTGTGTGTGTGTGTGTGTGTGTGATGCACACAGTAAAAGGTTTGAGCATAGTCAGTGAATCAGAAGTAATTTTTTTTTTTTTTTTTAGATTCCCTTGCTTTTCCTATGATCCAACTGATGTTGGCAATTTGATCTCTGGTTCCTTTGCCTTTCCTAAATTCAGCTTGCACATTTGGAAGTTCTTAGTTCACGTACTGGTAAAGCCTAGTTTGAAGGATTTTTAGCATATTATGGTTTGATATGGAACCATTTCACATACTAGCATGTGAAATGAGTGCAATTGTTCAGTAGTTTGAATATTCTTTGGGAATAATTGGGGGAATTGGAATGAAAACTGATTTTTCCAATCCTGTTGCCACTGTTGAGTTTTCCAAATTTGCTGGCATATTGAGTGTAACACTTTAACAGCATCATCTTTTAGAATTTGAAATATTTCAACTGGAATTCCATCATGTCCACTAGGTTTGCACAGTACTTAGGTGCAATCTCAAATACTACAGAATGATCTTGGTTCATTTGCAAGGAAAATAATTAAACATCACAATAATCAAAGGCTATAACCCAGCCACTAATGTCAAAGAAGCATAATTTAAATGGTTCTATAAAGATCTATAAGACCTTAGAACTAACACTAAAAAAAGACATATTTTTCATCATAGGGGATCTGAATGCAAAAATAGAAAGTCAAGAGATGCCTGGAGTAACAGACACATTTGACCTTGGAGTACAAAATGAACCAGGGCAAAGCTTAACAGAGTTTTGTCAAGAGAATGCAAACACCATTTTAGAACAACACAATAGATGATTCTACACATGAGCATTGCCAGATGGCCAATACCAAGTTTGGATTGATTATATTGATTATATTCTTACAGCCAAAATTGAAGAAGTTCTGTACAATCAGAAAAAAACAAGACCAGGAGCTGACTGTGGCTCAGATCATCAGCTTCTTATTGCAAAATTAAGGCTTAAATTGAAGAAAGTAGGGAAAACCACTAAGCCTTTCAGGTATGACCTAAATCATCTCTTATGATTATGCAGTGGAGGTAATGAATAGATTCAAAGGATTAGATCTTGTGGACAGAGTGTCTGAAGAACTATGGATGGAGGTTTGTAACATTGTTCAGGAGGGGGTGACCAAAATCATCCCAATGAAAAATGCAAGGAGGCAAAATAGTTGTCTAGGAAATTCTTTCAAATATCTGAGAAAGGAAGAGAAGTGAAAGTCAAATCAGAAAGGGAAAGATATACCCAACTGACTGCAGAGTTCCAGAGAACAGTAAAGTAGATAAGAATGCCTTCTAAAGTGAACAAAGCAAAGAAACAGAGGAAAACAATAGATTGGGAAAGATTAGAGTTATCTTCGAGAAAACTAGAGATACCAAGGGAACATTTCATGGATAATGGACACAATAAAAGACAAATGTAGCAAGGGTCTAACAGAAGCAAAATAGAGTAGGAAGAGGTAGCAAGAATGTACAGAAAAACTGCACAAAAAAGGTCTTAACAACCTGGTAACCGTGATGGTGTGGTCAGTCTCCTAAAGACAGAATGACCATTGAGGAGACAAAAGAAGTAGATGTGTTAGCAAAAGCATTCCCTTGTACAAGTGGCTGAAATAGAGTATGTGAGGTTAAAAGTTGTGAGATTATGTCAGGAAAGCAAGTAAGGACTGGATGCTGTAGAATTTTGGACATTGTAAGTTCTTTTGTTTGACTGAGATAGGAAAACAATTTTGAGCAAAGGAGTAACATGGTCTGACTTGTGTATTAACAGGATAACTAACTATCTACTGTTTTGAGAAAATATGACATGCAGGAAGACCAGATGGAAGGCTGACACATAAAATGCTTATAATAAAAAACAATGTTTATCACCCTGCTAAAAAAATAAATAAATACCAAAAATAAAGAAAGAAAGAAACAAACAAACAAAAACAAAAGAAAATGAAACAAAAAAATATATTTTGAAAGAAAAAATAAGCAAAAAAAACCCACAAACAAACAAGAAAATACTAAAAAGAGTTGTCTTTACATTGGTCTTAGTAATGATTTTTTAAAAGTTGATACCAAAATCAAAAGTAAGGAAGTAGGACTAAATTAAAAATAGCTTCTGCATAGTAAAGGAAACAATCAACCCACTGATGGGAGAAACTTTGCAAACCATGTTTCTCTAAGAGGTTATACAAAATTTATATACACAAAATATATAAAGAAGTCATACAAAGCAATAAGGGAATAAATAAATAACCTAGTTTAAAAATGGGCAGTAAACCTAAGAGACATCTCTCTAAAAAAGAAACAGATAGTCAAAATGTATGCGAAGAGATGCTCAGCTTCACTTGTCATCAGGAAAATGTAAATCAAAACCATGGTGAGATATCATGTCACACTTGTTACAATAATTACTATCAAAAGCCCACAAACAAACAGAAATAGCAAGTGATGGCAAGGATGTGAAGAAAAAGTAACCCTTGTGCCCTGTTGGTAGGAATAAAAATTAGTGCAACTACTACGGAAAACAGTATGGAGGTTCCTCAAAAAATTAAAAATAATGCCATATTATTCAGAAACTCCATTTCTGGGAATTTATCCAAAGAAAATGAAAACATAAATTCAAAAAGGTATATGCATACCCAATGTTCATTTCAGTTGTTATTTACAATAGTCGAGATATGGAAGCAACCTAAGTATTAATATATGAATGATAAAAATCTGGTGTGTATATATTATACATATAGTATTCCAAATATGTACACAATGGAATATTATCCACCCACTAAAAGAAAAGCCTTGAGATCAATATGTTAAGTAAATAAATCAGATAGAGAAAAAAATACCATATAATCTTTCTTATATGTTGGGGAATCAAAAAGCTTATAGATACAGAGAACCAATTAACTGGTGGTTGGCAGGGCATATGGAATGATAAAAATGGGAGAAGAGCCCCAACGGGTATAAATTTTTGTTTTTTACAGAATAGATAATTCATGGAGATGTAATGTGACTATATATTATGGCAACTATAGTTAATAATACTGTAATGCATGTTTGCAAGTTACGTGAGAGTAAATCTTAAAAGTTCTTCTGTTCAGTTCAGTTCAGTTGCTCAATCGTGTCCGACTCTTTGCGACTCCATGAATCGCAGCACGCCAGGCCTCCCTGTCCATCACCATCTCCCGGAGTTCACTCAGACTCACGTCCATCGAGTCCGTGATGCCATCCAGCCATCTCATCCTCGGTCGTCCCCTTCTCCTCCTGCCCCCAATCCCTCCCAGCATCAGAGTCTTTTGCAATGAATCAACACTTCGCATGAGGTGGCCAAAGTACTGGAGTTTCAGCTTTAGCATCATTCCTTCCAAAGAAATCCCAGGGTTGACCTCCTTCAGAATGGACTGGTTGGATCTCCTTGCAGTCCAAGGGACTCTCAAGAGTCTTCTCCAACACCACAGTTCAAAAGCATCGATTCTTCGGCGCTCAGCTTTCTTCACAGTCCAACTTTCACATCCATACATGACCACAGGAAAAACCATAGCCTTGACTAGGCGGACCTTAGTCGGCAAAGTAATGTCTCTGCTTTTGAATATACTATCCAAGTTGGTCATAACTTTTCTTCCAAGGAGTAAGTGTCTTTTAATTTCATGGGTGCAGTCACCATCTGCAGTGATTTTGGAGCCCAAAAAAATAAAGTCTGACTACAAGAAAAAAAAATTCTCTAACTATGTATGGGAATGGATTTTGACCAGATTTATTGTGCTGATCGTTTCCTAATATATACAAGTATTTAACCATCATGTGGTAAAAGTGAAACTAGTATGATGTTCTATGTCAGTTATATCTCTATTTAAAGAAAGCAATTGGGAGTTAGGAAGTAGTTTGCTGTGCCAAATATTAAAACATATGATGTAGCTTATGTAATTAAAATCATGTGGCATTTAGAGTATGAATAAGCTGGTAGCCAATGGAATAAAACTGAAAAACATAGAGACTTCAGTGGGAGTCTAGTGGTTAAGGCTCAGTGCTTCCACTGCAGAGGGCACAGGTTGATCTCTGGTCAGGAAATTAAGATCCCACATGACACATGGGATGGCCAAATAAAAAAAAAGAAAATCACAGAAATAGAATTAATCTCATTTAAAAATGTCACACCTGATAAAGATTGCATCTTAAATAATTGGGGAAAATATGGCCATTTTAATAAATGGTATTAAAATAACTAGATAGCAAAATAAATATAATATGCATTATATTTATTATATAAAAATAAAAATAAAATAGTAAAAATTGAATCTCTTTCTGTATGCTATAATAGACTCTAAATAGATTTAATGTTTAAATATAAAAAATGTAATTACCCAAGTATTACCAAAAAAAAGTGGCTAAATTCTACTATAAATTGGGGCAGGAAAAAAAAAAAACCTTCTCTATACTTAAAGTCAAAATACAATAAAAGAATAATTCATAAATCAAACTAAATAAATTGTTAGATTGAAGTAAATTTTAAGTTCTATACTTTTGTGTATGGAAATATTTTATATTAACACGATCAAGAGAAAAAAATGGAAAATCAGAGAAACATTTTTAACTTTTTTTCTACTTATGTCACATTTTCAACTTAAACAGCATTTTCATTGATACTGTATTAATAATCATAATATTTAAGTAACTTAGAAGAGAAAACTAACAACAAGGTAGAAAAATAGATACAATATGTGAACAATATGTGGAAAGAGAAGTGCAAATGGTCCTTAAACATGTAATAAGATGCATAATTGATCTTGAGCACTGATAATAGAAAATCAAGTTTTAAAACTGTTCTGAGAGATCAGTTCCTTTCTTTTAATCTGGGAACAGTGTGAAAGGTGGACAACAGACTTTTGATTAAAAGTGAGCTTACAATAATATCGCAGGTAATGGCAAAGTTTGGAGGCTATACAAATGCCCTTTAGTTAAGATTTATTTAATTTTTTTCTTTCATTCAATGGAATAGAATGTGGCCATTCAAAGGATAAAATAAAAATAAAATCACTGGATTTCTACTTTTAAGTGCTATTTTAACCATAATTTTCTGTTTGATTACCTGACCTAGGTAAAAGCATATATTTTTAGAGTATTTTAAATAAAATCAGTAATCACCATTACAAAGCCAATATATGTTTCACTTTTAGGCTTTTCAAATACCATCTCTCACTCTAAAATCTTGTAAATAATTACCATACTTAACTTTCATTGACGTATATAAAACCATGTGTGTAGGCTCTAAACAAAGCTAACCAAACACAGTGAAAGTGCAGTGATAGAATTATTCATGATGTGGAAATTTAAATCAGATGAAGAAGAACCTTGATTTGATTAGAGACCTGAATCTATAATTTGCATTCAACAAGATGAACATCATCATTGCCAGGAGTGCTATATCAATAACCCAGAAATTCAGTAACTAGCTTGTGGATGAAGGGAAGAAAAGCTATCAAATCATTAACATTTGTCTTATTAATATCAATCTTATCAGCACATTTTTTTAAAATTTTTATTTTTACTTCATTTTAGTTTACAATACTGTATTGGTTTTGCCATATATTGACATGAATCCGCCACTGGTGTACATGAGTTCCCAATCCTGAACCTCCCTCCCACCTCCCATCCCATATCATCTCTCTGGATTATCCCCGTGCACCAGCCATTTTTTTTTTTTTTAAGGAAACATGAAGTGAGAAGCACTCACATTATAAAGTCATACATTTTTATTTCAGCTTGAAAATCTGTTACAGTATGACAAGAAATATGAGTCTGGCACAAGAAGTTCTATCATTCACTCATTAATAAACCATCTGATTGATTTATATATAACTATCATACCAATGGTCAAGCTTTGTGCTAGGGATTTATTATTTGAGGGGCTTCCCTGGTGGCTTAGGCTGTAAAGTGTCTGCTTGCAATGTAGGAAACCCAGCTTCGATTCCTGGGTCAGGAAGATCCCCTGGGGAAGGAAATGGCAACCCACTCCAGTAGTCTTGCCTGGAAAATTCCAGTGATGGAGGAGCCTGGTGGGCTACTGTCCATGGAATCGCAAAGAGTTGGACACAACTTAGCAACTTCACTTTCACTTTTCACTTTCATGCACTGGAGAAGGAAATGGCACCCCTTCAAGTGTTATTGCCTGGAGAATCCCAGGGACGGTGGAGCCTGGTGGGCTACCATCTATGGGGTCGCACAGAGTTGGACACAACTGAAGCGACTTAGCAGCAGCAGCAGAAGCATGTTGACAAACAAATGATTATAATTAAGTGTACACAAAAGTATATGCACAAACCTAAAAAGAAAAATTGAGACTGTTAAGGATAACTTTATAAAGCAAATAGTGTGTATGCTGTGTCTTAAGGAATGCGTCCTTCCTTAATCTGTTCCATAACCAGATGGAAGAGAGGAAGAATATCTATGCATGTAGATTAGCAAGTACAAGGGTACAGAGCGTAATATTACATAATCTATTTAGGACATTCAGAATAGATCTGTGCTAGTAGCATTAACTTCAGTGAAAAGTGGGGTGTAAATGAGACTGAAGTGTATCTTGAAGCCACATGGTGAAAACGGCCATGACTACCAAGCTAAAAAAAACATTATAAGCTATCAGGAGGATGAAAGACCACTCAAGGTTCTTAAGTAGGATGATAATTTATTTGGGCTTTACAAAGAGAGCTCTAAGCGATACCATAATTGGATCAGAGAAGTGAGAGACTAAAGATTATTTTTTTCCTAATTATCTATTAGTCAACAGATCTTGCTAACTAGGATGTTTAAATTAATAAAGAGGAAAAATTCAAGAATTACCCAAGTTTCTGACTCAGGTTTGTGTGATAGAATTAATTCATATTGGCACAAAGTGGTCTAGGATGAGAGTAAGCTTAGGGAAAGAAAAAGAAAATTAGTGTTAGATGCCAGGAACTCCAGAATGTGCTCAGGTGACAGCTGAATGTATGAGTTTTAAGCTTGAGAGAGAATTAATGGCTAAAGACACATCTCATAGTAAATAATTTGCTGGTGACATAAAAACTGTGAACTGTACAGTGATGGATGGTGACTAGACCTGTCATGGTGACCATTTTGTAGAGTATATATATATATAATCATAATGGTGTACACCTGAAACTTATATAATAATAAAAAAAAATTAACCATGGGGGAAGATGGTAATATTGACAAGAAAAAAAAAAAAAAAAAAAAAAGAAAACTGTGGCAAATACAAAAGTAAAGAGTTCCAAGAACAGAATAAAACCATGGGTCACAGGTGTTTAAAAGCACAGAGGGAGGGAATCTAAAGAGAGAGATGGAGAATCTGGGTCACAGATATCAAGGGAAGAGAGAATTTTATGAAGTGCACATTACTGTCAACTGCTTTTCATTAGTTATGACAATAAAGACTAAAATGTTTCCATTGAAAACTTGGGGATTTTAGAATAGTCAATAATTGACCAGGAAGTAAAACTTGTTGCAATGAGCTAAAAGTAAGTGGAGAACAAGTGAAGATAGTGTGTGATACTTTTCTTGAAAATTACATAAGAGGGCTTCATTTATATTTTAAGATTAAGTTCTCCTTTCTAGTTTAAAAAAAATTGTTAAACTAAAATAAAATTGATGTTTAATTTGTTTGCTTTATGTAAATAGGTTTACAAAGTGGGGAAAGAGAAACAAAATAGTTTCAACTACTGTCTCTTTCAAGTGAGATGAAATTTAGAATCAACTAATCATTTAACATGAGCCAAGCAAGTTTATCAGAAAAATCAACTTACTTCACTGTAATATACACAAAGATTCTGAGACCTTTGAGAAGCCCTCCTCTGATTTTCTCCCAGGGGATTTCTTTATCCTAAACTGTAAGAAAAGAAAAGATATAAGCATCTGAATGCAGAGTTCCAAAGAATAGCAAGAAGAGATAAGAAAGCCTTCTTCAGCAATCAATGCAAAGAGATAGAGGAAAACAACAGAATGGGAAAGACTAGAGATCTCTTCAAGAGAATTGGAGATACAAAGGGAACATTTCATGCAAAGATGGGCTCAATAAAGGATAGAAATGGTATGGACCTAACAGAAGCAGAAGATATTAAGAAGAGGTGGCAAGAATACACAGAAGAACTGTACAGAAAAGATCTTCACGACCCAGATAATCATGAGGATGTGATCACTAATCTAGAGCCAGACATCTTGGAATGTGAAGTCAAGTGGGCCTTAGAAAGCATCACTAAGAACAAAGCTAGTGGAGGTGATGGAATTCC
>SJYX01021180.1:249239-263337 GCA_006410675.1 Oreotragus oreotragus | reverse complement strand
TTGTGCATATTGGAGAATCCTTTCAACCCTGGGATGAAGTCCACTTGATCATCAAGTATAATCTTTCTAATATTCTCTTAGATTCTGTTTGGTAGAATTTTGTTGAGGAGTTTTGCATATATGTTCATCAGTGATGTTGGCGAGTAATTTTTAATTTAATTTTACTTTTGGTATCTTTGCCTGGGTTTGCTATCAGGATGATGCTGGCCTCATAGAATGAGTTTGGGAGTTTTCCTTCTGCTGTACTTTTCTAGAAGAGTTTGGGTAGGATAGGTGTAAGATCTTCTCTAAACTTTTGGTAGAATCCATCTGTGAAGCCATCTGGCCCTGGGCTTTTGTTGGTTGGAAGATTTTTCATTGCAGTTTTGATTTCCATGCTTGTGATTGGTATGTTTATATTTTCTTTTCTCTCTCGTTCAGTTTTTGAAGGTTATACTTTTCTAATAATTTGTCCATTTCTTCCAAGTTGTCTATTTCATTGGCATATAAATTCTCAAAGTAGTATTTTATGATCCTTTGTATTTCTTTGTTGTCATAACTTCTCCTTTTTCATTTCTAATTTTAATTATTTGAGTTTTTTCTCTTATTTTCTTGATTGAATCTGGCTAACAGTTTGTCAATTTTGTTTAACTTCTCAAATAAACAGCTTTTAGTTTTACTGATTTTGCTATTGTCTCCTTCATTTCTTTTTCATTTTTTTTCTGCTCTGATCTGCATGATTTTTTTTTTCCTTCTACTATTACTGGGAGTTTCTGGGTCTTTCTCTAGGTGCTTTAGGTGTTAGGTTAAGCTGTTTATATGATGTCTTTCTTGTTGCTTGAGGTAGACTTGTATTGGTATAAACTGCTGGCTTAGCACTGCTTTTATTGCATCCCATCAGTTTTGAGTTGTCATGCTTTCACTGTTATATGTTTATTTTTATTTCCTTTTTGATTCGTCAAGTGATCTGTTGGTTATTCATAAGCATATTGTTTAGCCTCTAGGTGTTTGTATTTTTTATAGTTCTTTTCTGCTTTAGCTGATATCTAATCTTACAATGTTGTAAAAAGATGCTTGAAATGATTTCATTTTTAAAAATTTACCACGACTTGATTTGTGGCCCAGGGTGTGATCTATCGTGCAGTATGACTCTCTCTAAGTTCTGTCTCTTATACACATCTAGATGTGTATAAGAGACAGAACCCCTCCCCACCTCCCTCCCCCTCTCATGCCTCTAGATTGTTTCAGACAACTGGCTTTGGGTTCATACATCAAACTCCCACTGGCTATTCATTTTACATGTGGTAATGTATATGTTTCAATGCTATGAAATCATCTCAAATCATCCCCCCTCTCCTTCCCCCACTGTGCCCCAAAGTCTGTTCTTTATATCTGCATCTCCTTTGCTGCCTTGCAAATAGGAGCATCATTACTATTTTTCTAGATTCCATATATATATGTGTGTTAATAATATCTGATATTTGTCTTTCTGACTTTCTTCACTCTGTTTGATAGGCTCTAAGTTCACCCATTTCATTAGAGCTGACTCAGATGTGTTTCTTTTTATGACTGAGTAATTTTTAATTGTATATATGTACCACAGTTTCCTTATTCATTTGTCAATGGACATCTAGGTTGCTTTCAGATCCTGGCTATTGCAAATAGTACTGCAGTGAACACTGGGGTACATGTGTCTTTTCCAATTATGGTTTCCTCAGCATATATGTCCAGTAGTCAGGCATCTTTACTCCAGTTTCTTTAAGGGATCTCCATATTATTCTCCATAGTGGCTATATCAATTTGCATACTCACCAACAGTGCAAGAGAGTTTCCTTTCCTTCACAATTTCTCCAATATTTGCTGTTTACAGAATTTTTGATGATGGCCCTTATGACTGGTGTAGCGCATTGTAGTTTTGCTTTGCATTTTTCTGATAATGAGTGATGTTGAGAATCTGTTCATATGTTTATTACCCATCTGTATGTCTTTTTTTTTTTTTTTTTGTATGTCTTCTTTGGAGAAATATTTGTTTAGGTCTTCTGCCCACTTTTTGATTGGGTTGTTTATTTTTCTGGTATCAAGCTGTATGATCTGCTTGTTTATTTTGGAGATTAATTCTTTTTTTTTTTTTTACTTTACAATATTGTATTGGTTTTGCCATATATCAACGTGAATCTGACACTAGTGTACACGTGTTCCCAATCCTGAACCCTCCTCCAACCTCCCTCCCCATACTATCCCTCTGGGTCATCCCAGTGCACCAGCCCCAAGCATCCTGTATTCTGCATCAAACCTGGACTGGCGATTTGTTTCTTATATGATATTATACATGTTTCAATGTCATTCTCCCAAATCATCCCACCTTCTCCCTCTCCCACATTATCCAAAAGATTCTTTATTGATTGCTTCATTTGTTATTATTTTCTCCCCCCTCCCTTTTTTTTTTTTTTTTTTTAACCTTGCTTAGAGTTTCCTTCATTGTGCAAAAACTTTTAAGGTTAATTAGATCCCATTTGTTTATTTTTGTTTTTATTTCCATTACCCTAGAAGGTGGGTCTTAGAGGATCTTGACCACCACTTGTTGAAGAACTGTCTTTTCTCTATTTTGTATGTATGGCATCTTTGTCAAAGATAAGTTGTCCATAGGTGCATGGATTTATCTTTGGGCTTTCTATCTTTTTCCAATGGTCTATATTTCTGTTTTTGTGTCAGTACAATACTGTCTTGATGACTGTAGATTTGTAGTATAGTCTGAAGTCAGGAAGGTTGATACATCCAAATTCATTCTTCTTTCTCAAGATTACTTTGGCTATTCAAGGCCTTTTGTGTTTCCATACATGGTGGAGTCCAACTCCAGCAGCCAGGGATTCAACCTGAAGAGGTGAACGGTGTCGGCGAATGAGGGAGCCTCTCAATTTTCTTTTGGACTGCCTGTTTATTTCAAGTTTAAGATTCTCTTTTATACTTTTACAAAAGCATTAGACCAGAGGTTTGACATTTTCAGATCCCCCTCTCCCAGATTTATTATCTCCATAAATCATTGTTGCTTTTCAAACAGAGTTCCTGCTTCAATAATTCTCTTGGAATAGGCCTTATCGTCTATTATCTACCTCTTCTAATGTGTCCTATAGTTAACTTGTGATTACATTGTAACTCATGCTACATTCCTTAGTTTACTACTTATCTTCCTAAATCCTGTTTGCCCCTAACATCCTGAGCTCACTATCTCTTAAAAAGGCTTCTAGCTATAGTGTCTCTAAAAATTCCTAACTTCTATAAACTATAGTAAAATATGCTAACTATGCAACATTCCTTAAATATTTAACTTCTGTTTTAATTATTTCTAAGTCCTAAATTCAGTAAACTCCTTTGCCATAAACATTCTCCTCACAAATAGGCTTCAGATATCAATCCCTCCCATGGCCTCAAGCTACGGCCTATGTGCTCATCCTAGAACACTCTATGTAAAAGTTCTTGAACAAATCTCAATGATTAACTTTATGAATTATTTTCTGAGCAAAGCTGTAGCAGGCTTTGTGTCTTTTCATGCTCCTCTCAAGAACAATAAGCACCTTAATATTCCTTTTCAGTCAACTCAGCCGAGGAGAGGAAAAGACAAGTCAGAATTACAAGGCCTAGCTCCTTCATCCCAGGATCCATGCCTGAGGAATGAGGAGAAGGGGTTGGGGACTGTGCCTCCATTTAGTCAGTAATTCCTAATGCAGCTCCGGACACATACAAATTAATAAAGTATTTGTTCTAATTCTGTGAAAAATGTCATTGGTAATTTGAATGGGATTGCATTTACTCTATAAATTGCTTTGGATAGTATAGTCATTTCCACTATATTGATACTTACAATCCAAAAACATGATATATCTCTCCACGAATTTGTACCATCTTTTATTTCTTTCTTCAGTGTTTTCTTAGAGTTTCCTACATATAGGACTTTTGTCTCTTTAGGCAAATTTATTCTGAAGTATTTTATTATTTTTGTTTAAATGGTGAGTGGGATTCTTTCCTTAATTTCTCTTTCTGATATTTTTTTGTTAGTGTATAGACATGCAAGGGATTTCTTTCTACTGATTTTATGTCCTGTGAATTTGCTATATTCATTGATTAGCTCTAGTAATTTTCTGATGGCATCCTTAGGGTTTTCTATGTAGAGAATCATGTCATCTGCAAACAGTGACAGGTTTACTTCTTTTTTCCAATCTGGATTCCTTTTCTTTAATTTTCTTCACTGATTGCTATGGCTAGGACTTTCAAAACTATGTTCAACGATAGTGGTGAGAACAGACATCCTTGTCTTGTTCCTGATTTTAGAGGAAATACTTTCAGGTTTTCACCATTGAGTTTAATATTTACTGTATGTTTAACATTTATGGCCTTTATTATGCTAGGGTATGTTCCTTCCATGTCTACTTTCTGGAGAGTGTTTATCATAACTGGGTGTTGAAATTTGTGAAAGACTTTCTCTGCATCTATTGAGATCATCTTGTTTTTATCTTTCAGTTTGTTAATATGGTGTGTCACACTGACTGATTTGTGCATATTGGAGAATCCTTTCAACCCTGGGATGAAGTCCACTTGATCATCAAGTATAATCTTTCTAATATTCTCTTAGATTCTGTTTGGTAGAATTTTGTTGAGGAGTTTTGCATATATGTTCATCAGTGATGTTGGCGAGTAATTTTTAATTTAATTTTACTTTTGGTATCTTTGCCTGGGTTTGCTATCAGGATGATGCTGGCCTCATAGAATGAGTTTGGGAGTTTTCCTTCTGCTGTACTTTTCTAGAAGAGTTTGGGTAGGATAGGTGTAAGATCTTCTCTAAACTTTTGGTAGAATCCATCTGTGAAGCCATCTGGCCCTGGGCTTTTGTTGGTTGGAAGATTTTTCATTGCAGTTTTGATTTCCATGCTTGTGATTGGTATGTTTATATTTTCTTTTCTCTCTCGTTCAGTTTTTGAAGGTTATACTTTTCTAATAATTTGTCCATTTCTTCCAAGTTGTCTATTTCATTGGCATATAAATTCTCAAAGTAGTATTTTATGATCCTTTGTATTTCTTTGTTGTCATAACTTCTCCTTTTTCATTTCTAATTTTAATTATTTGAGTTTTTTCTCTTATTTTCTTGATTGAATCTGGCTAACAGTTTGTCAATTTTGTTTAACTTCTCAAATAAACAGCTTTTAGTTTTACTGATTTTGCTATTGTCTCCTTCATTTCTTTTTCATTTTTTTTCTGCTCTGATCTGCATGATTTTTTTTTTTCCTTCTACTATTACTGGGAGTTTCTGGGTCTTTCTCTAGGTGCTTTAGGTGTTAGGTTAAGCTGTTTATATGATGTCTTTCTTGTTGCTTGAGGTAGACTTGTATTGGTATAAACTGCTGGCTTAGCACTGCTTTTATTGCATCCCATCAGTTTTGAGTTGTCATGCTTTCACTGTTATATGTTTATTTTTATTTCCTTTTTGATTCGTCAAGTGATCTGTTGGTTATTCATAAGCATATTGTTTAGCCTCTAGGTGTTTGTATTTTTTATAGTTCTTTTCTGCTTTAGCTGATATCTAATCTTACAATGTTGTAAAAAGATGCTTGAAATGATTTCATTTTTAAAAATTTACCACGACTTGATTTGTGGCCCAGGGTGTGATCTATCGTGCAGTATGACTCTCTCTAAGTTCATCCATGCTGTTGCAAATGACATTATTGCATTCTTTTAAATGGCTAAGTAATATTTCACTGTATGTATGTACCATTTCTTCTTTATTCCTCTGTTGATGGACATTTAGATTGCTTCCATGTCTTGCTTATTATAGACCATGCTTCAGTGAACATTGGAGTGCATGTATCCTTTTAGATCATGTTTTTCTCTGAATATATGCCCAGGAGTGGAATTGCAGGGTTATATGGTAGCTGAACAACTAACACACACACACACATGCACACACACACAGAGACATATTAGCTCTATTTTTAGTTTTTCAAGGAACTTCTATACTTTTCTCCGGGCTTCCCCAGTTGCTCAGTGGTAAACTATCTGCCTGCAATTAAGGAGCCACAGGAGACATGGATTCAATCCATGGGTCTGGAAAATATCCTGGAGTAGGACCTGGCAACCCACTCTAGTATTCTTGCCTGGAGAAACCAACAGACAGAGGAATCTGGTGGGCTACAGTCCATAGGGTCACAAAAGTTGAATATGACTAAAGTGAATTAGTATGCATGCATACTCTTCTTCACACTGGCTGTAGCAACTTACATTTCCACCAACACTGTAGCATTAAAATATATATATATATTAATGATAGCCATTCTGAACGGTTGAGGTGACATCTCATTGCAGTTTTGATTTGCTTTTCTCTAATAGTCAGTTATGTTGAGCATATTTTCATGTGCCTATTGGCTATCTTTATGTCCTTTTTGGAGAAATATCTGTTCAGGTCTGCTGCTGCTGCTAAGTCTCTTCAGTTGTGTCCATCTCTGTGCAACCCCATAGATGGCAGCCAACTAGGCTCCCCTGTCCCTGGGATTCTCCAGACAAGAACACTGGAGTAGGTTGCCATTTCCTTCCCCAATGCATGAAAGTGAAAAATGAAAGTGAATTCACTCAGTCGTGTCCAACTCTTAACGACCCCATGGACTGCAGCCTACCAGGCTCCGCTGTCCATGGGATTTTCCAGGCAAGAGTACTGGAGTGGGGGTGCCATTGCCTTCTCCTGTTCAAGTCTAATGCTCATATTTTTCAAGTGGGTTGTTTGTTTTGATGGTGTTAAGCATCATGAGCTTTTTTAAAAATCCTCCTTAAGGGAGACTAATGAGTCCTCATAAGGGAGACTAATCCCTTATCAGTCACATCACTTGCAAATATTTTCTCCCAATCTGTGGGTTGTCTTTTCACTTTGTTTATTGTTTCCATTTCTGTGCAAAAGCTTTTGAGTTTAAGTAAGTCTCATTTGTTCATTTTTGCTTTCTTGGATCAAAATGGATATTCAAGATGGATTGAAAAAAAAAGTTGCTGTGATTTATGTCAGAGAGTGCTCTGGCTATGTTTTACTTTAGGAGCTGTATAGCGCCTGGATTCACATGTAGATCTTTAGTTCATTTTGAGCTTATTTTTGTGTATGGAGTTATGAAATGAACCAATTTCATTCATTCTTTCTTTTCTTTTTTTTTTTTTTTTGCATGTGGCTGTCTAGTTTTCCCAGCACCATTTTTTGAAAGGAATATCTTCCAACATTGTGTAGTCTTGCCTCCTTTGTAAAAAAATTGGTGTATGGGCTTATTTTGGATTTTCAATCTTATTGCGTTGACCTATAATTCTGTTTTTATGCCAGTATCATACTGTTTTGATAACCGTAGCTATGTACTATAATCTGAAGTCAGGGAACCTTACTCCTGCAGCTCCATTTTTCTTTTTCAAGATTCAAGTGGTTATCTGGGGTCTTTTGAGTTTCCAAACAAAATTTGAGACTTTTTGTTCCAGTTCTGTGAAAAATGCCTTGAGTAATATGATAAGGGTTGCACTGAATCTGTCGACTGTCTTTTGAAGAATAGTCATTTTGACAATATTGATTCTTCAAATCCTTAACATGGTATATCTTTCTGTCTGTTTATGTCTTCTTCAACTGCCTTCATCAGTATCTTATAGTTTTCAGAGTAAAGTTCTTTTGTCTCCTTAAGTAAGTTTATTCCTAGGTAGTTTATTCCTTCTGATTCAATGGTTAATTTGATTGCTTCTTGAATTTNTTAACATGGTATATCTTTCTGTCTGTTTATGTCTTCTTCAACTGCCTTCATCAGTATCTTATAGTTTTCAGAGTAAAGTTCTTTTGTCTCCTTAAGTAAGTTTATTCCTAGGTAGTTTATTCCTTCTGATTCAATGGTTAATTTGATTGCTTCTTGAATTTCTCTTTCTAATATTTCCATGTTAGTGTATAGAAATGCAAAAAAATTCTGTGTATTAATTTTGTAACTTGCAACTTTACCAAATTCATGAATGATTTCTAGTATTTTTCTGGCAGCATCTTTAAGGATGTCTATGTATACTATTGTGTCATCTGCAAGCAGTGGCAGATTAACTTTTTCTCTCCCAAATTGGATTCCCTTTACCTCTTTTTGTTTTCTTATTATTCCTGTGGCTAGGACTGACAAAATTGTTGAATTAAAGTATTGAGAGTGGACATCCTTGTTTTGTTCCTGATCTTACAGGGAATGCTTTCAGCTTTTCACCATTGAGTATGATGTTAGCTACAGGTTTGTTATGCATGGCCTTTATTATGTTGAAGTATTAACCTTTTATGCCCACCTTCTGGAGAGTTTTTGTCATAAATAGTTGTTGAATTTTTTTCAAAAGTTTTGTTCTGTATCTATTGAGATGATCACATGATGTTTATTTTTCAATTTGTTTATATGGTGTGTTATATTGGCTGACTTGTGGATGTTGAAAAACAGTTCATCTTGGTATGAATCCCATTTGATCAGGGTATATGATCTTTTCAGTGTAGTGTTGGATACAGATTG
This sequence comes from Oreotragus oreotragus, assembly GCA_006410675.1. Lineage (NCBI taxonomy): Eukaryota > Metazoa > Chordata > Mammalia > Artiodactyla > Bovidae > Oreotragus > Oreotragus oreotragus. Next base: position 254,830 of record SJYX01021180.1, on the reverse strand, counting down.
CTAGTATTTTGTTAAGGATATTTGCACCTATGTTCATCAATGATATTGGCCTGTAATTTTTGGTTTTGTGCTATCTTTGTCTGGTCCTGAGTTTGGAAGATTTCCTTTCTCTGCAAACTTTTGGAGCTGTTTCAAAAGGATAGATGTTAACTCTTCTCTAAATGTTTAATAAAATTAGCCTATGATGTCATTAGGTCCGGGACTGTCGTTTGTTAGGAAGTTTTTAATCATAGTTTCAATTTCAGTGCTTCTGACCTGTTTGTTCATATTTTTATTTCTTCCTAGTTTAGTCTAGGGAGGTGGTACCTTTCTAAGAATTTGTTCATTTCTTCCAGGTTGTCCATTTTATTGGCATATAGTTATTCATCATAGTCTCCTATGATTCTTTGTATTTCTGGTTGTAACTTCTCTTTTTACATTTTTAATTTTATCTATTTGTGTCCTCTACATTTTTTTCTTGATGACTCTGGCTAAAGGTTTATTATTATTATTTTTTAGTCTTTTCAAAGAACCAGCTTTTGGTTTCATTGGTCTTTGTGATTATTATTTTTATCACTTTTTCATTTATTTCTGCTCTAATTTTTATGCTTTCCTTCCTTCTAAAAATTTTAAGTTTGCTTGGTATTCTTTCTCTAGTTATTTTAAGAGTAAGTTTAGGCTGTTAAAGATTTTTCTTGTTTCTTGAGGTATAATTGTATTGCTATAAATTTCCCTCTTAGAACTGTTTTTACAGTATCCCATAAGTTTTGGATCATTGTGCTTTCACTTTTATTTGTCTCTAGAAATTTTCATTTTATCTTTGATTTCTGCAGTGATCCAATGGTTGATAAATAGCATATTGTTTAGATTCCATATGTTTGTATTTTTAGTTTTTTTTTTCTTGTGGTTTATTTCTAATCCCATACCATTGTGATCACAAAAGATGTTTGATATAATTTCAATTTTCTTAAATTCATCAAGGATCACGTTTTGTCCCAGCATGTGGTCAATCATGAAGAATGTTCCATGTGCACTTGAGAGGAAGTTGTAACCTGCATTTTTGGATGGAATGCTCTATAAATATCAATTAAGTCCAAATCATCTAGAGTGTCATTTAAGACCTGTGTTTTCTTATTAATTTTCTGTCTGGAGGATTAATACATTGATGAAAGTCTTCCACTATTATTGTGTTACTGTCTATATATCCCTTTATGTTTTTTAGCATTTGCCTTACATATTGAAGAGCGCCAGTCTATGTTCGATACAGAATACAGGGTGCTTGGGGCTGGTGCACAGGGATGATCCAGAGAGATGATATGGGGTGGGAGGTGGTAGGGGGGTTCAGGATTGGGAGCTTGTATATACCCGTGGCAGATTCATGTCAATGTATGGCAAAACCAATATAGTATTGTAAAGTAAAATAAACTAAAAATAAAATTAAAAAAAAAGAAGTGCTCCTCTGTTGGGTACATATATATATATATATATAATTTTTATATCTTCTTGAATTGAACTCTTGATCATTATGTAGTGTCCTTCTTTGTCTCTTGTAACAGTCTATGCTTTAAAGTCTCTTTTGCCTGATATGAATATTACTACTTCAGCTTTCTTACAATTTCCAAGTGCATGAAATACCTTCTCCTGTCCCCTCACTTTCAACCTGTAAATGGCTGTAGGTCTGAGATAGATCTCTTTTAGAAAATATATATATATGGGCCTTATTGTTTTACCCATCCAGGAAGCCTATGTCTTTCGGTTGTTTCATTTAATCAATTTACATTTAAGGTAATTTTTGACACATATGATCTTATGACCATTTTGTTAATTGTTTTGTGTTTACTTTTAATAGGTATTTTTATTCTTTTGTTTTCTGCCTAGAGAAGTTCCTTTAGCATTTGTTGTAAATCTGGTTTAATGGTGCTGAATTGTCTTAAATTTTTCTTGTTGGAATGCTTTTGATTTCTTCAGTAAATCAGAGAATGAGAATGTTGCTGGGTAGAGTATTCTTGGTTGTAGTTTCTCCCCTTTCATCACTTAGAATATATCATGTCACTGCATTCCGGCTTGTAGATTTTCTGCTGAGAAATTGGCTGATAACTTTATGAGATATCCCTTGTCTGTTATTTGTCTTTTAACCTCTGTTTCTTTTAATATTTTATCTTTGTCTTTAATTTTATCACTTTGATTACTATGTGTCTCAGTGTGATTCTACTTGGATTTATCCTACCTGGGACTCTCTGTGTTTCCTGGACTTGGTGGATTATTTCCTTTTCCATGTTAGTAAAGTTTTAAAATATTTCTTTAAATGTCTTCACAGGTCCTTACTCTCTTTTTCTGGGAGGCCTATAATTCGAATAATGGTGCATTTAATGTTGTATTGGAAGCCCTTTAAGCTGTCCTCATTTTTTTTTTTCATTATTTTTTTATATTCTGTTTTATGGCAGTTATTTCCACCATACTGTCTTGTAAATCACTTATCTATTTCTGTCTCAGTTATTTTGCTACTTCTAGTGTACTTTTTTACCTTTTTTTTTTTTTAAATCTGTTTGACTGTTCTTTAGTTCTTTTAGGTCTTTGGTTAGCATTTCTTGTATCTCCTCCATTCTTTTTCTGAGATTCAAGACCATCTTCATTATCATTATTCTGAATTCTTTTTCTGAAAGGTTGCCTATCTTCACTTCATTTAGTTGTTTTTCTTGGGACTTATCTTGTTTCTTCATCTGTGATATAAACCTATTTCTTTGTATTTTGGTAGGCTTTCTATGATTGTGGTTTTCATTCTGGGGTGGATTGTAGTTTTATTTCTTCTATTTGCTCTCTACTAGGGCTTCCCTGGTGGCTCAGAGGTTAAAGTGTCTGCCTCCAATGCAAGAGACCCGGGTTCGATCCCTGGGTCGGGAAGATCCCCTGGAGAAGGAAATGGCAATCCACTCCAGTATTCTTGCCTGGAGAATCTCATGGACGGAGAAGCCTAGTAGGTTACAGTCCACAGGGTCACAAAGAGTCGGACACGACTGAGCAACTTCACCTTCACCTTCAGATGAAGGTAAGAAGCCTTTACAAATTTCCTGATGGGAGGGACTGGAAACTGAGTCTCACTCTGATGGGCAGGGCCCCACTCAGTAAAACTTTAATGAATTGTTTGCTGATGGGTGGGGCTACACTCCCTCCCTGTTATTTGTTTAGCCTGAAGCAACCCAATCTTGGAGTCTACAGGCTAAATAGCCTAAAAAATGGTAGAGTTCATGGCTACCTCCAAGAAGACTTATGCCAAGATACATCTCTCAGAACAGTTGCTGCCAGTGTCCCTGTACCTGAGGCAGACCATTGCCAACCCACGGCTCTACCGGAGACCCTCAAACACAGGTAAGTCTGGCTCAGTCTCCTGTGGAGTCACTGCTCCTTTCCTCTTCATCCTGCCACAGACAATATTTTGTTTTTGCCCTCCAAATGTGGAGTCTCTGTTTTCTACAATCCTCTGAAAGTCCTAAAATCAAACCCCACTGGCCTTCAAAGTCAAAATCCCTGGGGATTCCCAGCCCCTTTGCAGGATCCTGAAGTTATGAAGCCTGATGGGAACCACTCCAGTACTACTGCCTGGAAAATCCCATGGACAGAGGAGCCTCGTAGGCTACAGTCTATGGGGTCACAAAGAGTTGGACGTGACTGAGCGACTTCACTGTCACTGTGTAGCCTATAACCTTCACAACAGTGAGAGAACTTCTTAGGTATTATTGTTCTCTAGTTTGTGGGTTGCCCACTTGGTGGGTATAGGATTTTATTTTCTTATGATTGCACCCTGCCTACCATCTCGTGGCTTTTTCTTTGTCCTTGGATATGGGGTATCTTTTTTGGTGGGTTCCAGTTTCCTCTTGCTGATAGCTGTTCAACAGCTAGTTGCAATTTTGCTGTTCTCTCAGAAGAAGATGAGCACACTTCCTTCTACTCTGCCGTCTTAAACAAATCTGTTCATGCATGCATGCATGTGTGCTAAGTTGCTTCATTCATGTCTGACTCTTTGCGACCCTATGGGCTATAGTCTGCCAGACTCTCCATCCACGGGATTCTCCAGACAAGAATACTGGAATAGGTTGCCATTCCCTCCTTCAAGGAATCTTCCCGACCCAGTGATTGAACCTGCATCTCATATGTCTCCTGCATAAGGGTTCTTTACCACTAGTGCTACCTGGGAAGCCCACTCTCTTGTTATTAATTTTTAAATTGGTAATGTTAAATGAGTGATGTTGAAGAAATTAGATGTACTTTGGGGGAAAATGGATTTATATTTTATTTCATATAATTTTCAAAATGAATTTCAGGTAGATTTAAATATTTAAATATAAAAATAAAATAATTAGTAATCCATGCAGAATAATAGTTTTTAATATAATTTTAGGTTGGAAGAGTGTTTCTAAACAATTCTCAACAGTCAAAAGAGAAAATTGAATGAGTCCATTGTATATAAGTGTAAAACTTTTTTTAATAAATGGTATAGTAAAATTAAAATAACAAACAACAAAGTTGGGAAAATATTTTCAACATATAGTTTGCATGACAAATAAATGACAGATTTTCATAACATATGTATAACTCTTACAAATCCAAAGAAAATGAACAGCTTCCAAAAATATTGTAAAAAAATGCAAATAAAATATAAACCTAAAAAATATATATAAAAAATGTAACCTTTTAAAACCCAAACTTTTGGGGTTTTCAAGTGCAAAAAAATTTGTTTAAATACACCAAAATTCATTTTGGAATTGTTTTAATATACATGAAGACTCACAGCCTATGGATGAAATTAAAAGAAAGCAACATGTAATATCTTTCAATATTGAGAATATGCATAACTTTTGGCCTAACCATTCCACTTCTAGGATGGTATTTTAAACAAAGTATAACCCATGTACACAGAATTGCAAGCTTACATCTGGCATTTACTCTTGGAAACACACTGGTATGTGATCAGTCCAGAGGCCTGTGACAGTAAGAATCACCAGACCCCAATCTGGTTCTTCCCTGAAGGTACACATTCATTTTCCTCCAAATCTAAACTTTATTTATATCTTTTTAAAGGATGTCATCTCAACAAAAGAAGGACTCCAAGCCTTGACAATGTTTGGAATTTCAAGGATAAATTTGGTTAAGATTATGAAATGTCGGGAGACTTAGTCAAGATGGTGGAAGAATAGGACGGGGACACCACTTTCTCCCTCACAGATTCATCAAAAGAACATCTCAAGGCTGAGCAAACTCCACAAAACAACTTCTGAATGCGGGCAGAGGACATCAGGCACCCAGAAAAACAGAGCACTGACTTCAAAAGCAGGTAGGGAAAAAATAATAAAAGCCAAAAAAAAAAGAGACAAAGGAGGTGGGGAGGGAGCTCCGTCCCGGGAAGGGAAGCCTGTCCTGGGAAGGGAAGCTTAAGAAGAGAGGTTTCCAAACGCCAGGAAACACTCTCCCTGCCGAGTCTGTGGCGAGCCTTGTAAACACAGAGGGCAACATAACAGGAAGGAAAAATAAATGAACAATTAAAACCAACAGATTACAAGCCCAACAGTAACTCGCCCAGCGGAAAAGCAGCGCAAACGCCTGCGTCCGCCATTACC
>SJYX01021180.1:163548-221913 GCA_006410675.1 Oreotragus oreotragus | reverse complement strand
ATTTCTTTGGAAGGACTGATGCTAAAGCTGAAACTCCAGTACTTTGGCCATCTCATGCGAAGAGTTGACTCATTGGAAAAGACTCTGATGCTGGGAGGGATTGGGGGCGGGAGGAGAAGGGGATGACCGTGGATGAGATGGCTGGATGGCATCACGGACTCAATGGACATGAGTCTGAGTGAACTCCGGGAGATGATGATGGACAGGGAGGCCTGGCGTGGTGTGATTCATGGGGTCGCAAAGAGTCGGACACGACTGAACAACTGAACTGAACTGAACTGAATCAATGAATATAGTAAAGTTCCAGGATATAAAATCAACACACAGAAATCCCTTGCATTCCTATTCACTAATAATGAGAAAGTTGAAAAAGAAATTAAAGAAACAATTCCATTAACCATTGCAACAAAAAGAATAAAATACTTAGGAATATATCTACCTAAAGAAACTAAAGACCTATATATCAAAAAGTATAAAACACTGATGAAAGAAATCAAAGAGAACACTAATAGATGGAGAAATATACCATGTATATGGATCGGAAGAATCAATATATTTAAAATGAGTATACTACCCTAAGCAATCAACAGATTCAATGCAATCCCTATCAAGCTACCAGCTGTATTTTTCACAGAACTAGAACAAATAATTTCAAGATTTGTAAGGAAATACAAAAAACCTCGAATAGCCAAAGCAATCTTGAGAAAGAAGAATGGAACTGGAGGAATAAACTTGCCTGACTTCAGGCTCTACTGCAAAGCTACAGTCATCAAGACAGTATGGTACTGGCATAAAGACAGAAATATAGATCGATGGAACAAAGTAGTAAGCCCAGAGATAAATCCACACACCTATGGACACCTTATCTTCCACAAAGGAGGGAATGATATACAATGGAGTAAAGACAATCTCTTTAACAAGTGGTGCTGGGAAAACTGGTCAACCACTTGTAAAAGACTGAAACTAGATCACTTTCTAACACCACACACAAAAATGAACTCAAAATGGATTAAAGATCTAAACCTAAGGCCAGAAACTATAAAACTCCTAGAGGAGAACATAGGCAAAACACTCTCTGACATAAACCACAGCAGGATCCTCTATGATCCACCTCCCAGAATACTGGAATTAAAACCAAAAATAAACAAATGGGATCTAATTAAAATTAAAAGCTTCTGCACAACAAAGGAAACTGTAAGCAAGGTCAAAAGACAGCCTTCTGAATGGGAGAAAACAATAGCAAATGAAGCAACTGACAAACAACTAATCTCAAAAATATACAAACAACTTATGCAGCTCAACTCCAGAAAAATTAATGACCCAATCAAAAAATGGGCCAAAGAATTAAATAGACATTTCTCCAAAGAAGATATACGGATGGCTAACAAAAACATGAAAAGATGCTCAACATTACTCATTATCAGAGAAATGCAAATAAAGACCACAATGAGGTACCATTTCACACCAGGCAGAATGGCTGTGATCCAAAATTCTACAAGCAATAAATGATGGAGAAGGTGTGGAGAAAAGGGAACCCTCTTACTCTATTGGTGGGAATGCAAACTAGTACAGCCACTATGGAGACAAGTGTGGAGATTCCTAAAAAACAAAACAAAACAAACTGGAAATAGAAGTGCCTTATGACCCAGCAATCCCACTGCTGGTCATACACACCGAGGAAACCAGAATTGAAAGAGATACATGTACCCCAATGTTCATTGCAGCACTGTTTATAATAGCCAGGTCATGGAAACAACATAGATATCCATCAGCAGATGAATGGATAAGAAAACTGTGGTACAGATACACAATGGAGTATTACTCAGCCATTAAAAAGAATACATTGAATCAGTTTTAGTGAGATGGATGAAACTGCAGCCGATTATACAGAGTGAAGTAAGCCAGAAAGAAAAACACCAATACAGTACATGGACACATATATATGGAATTTAGAAAGATGGTAATGATAACCCTGTATGCGAGATGGTAAAAGAGACAGAGATGTATAGAACGGACTTTTGGCCTCTGTGGGAGAGGGCGAGGGTAGGATGATTTGGACGAGTGGCATTGAAACATGTATACTATCATGTAAGAAACGAAGCGCCAATCTATGTTCGATACAGGATACAGGATGCTTGGGGTTGGTGCACGGGGATGATCCAGAGAGATGATATGGGGTGGAAGGTGGGAGGGGAGTTCAGGATTGGGAGCTGGTATACACCCATGGCAGATTCATGTCAATGTATGGCAAAAACAATACAGTATTGCAAAGTAAAATAAAATAAAAATAAATTTAAAAAATAAAAAGAAAAAAGAAAAAGCTAGGAAACGGAACAAATTAACTTCAAAGCAAGTGAAAGGGAGGAAATAATAAAGAATAGAATGGAAATAAATGAAATAGATAATAGAGAAACAATAGAGAACTTTAATAAAAATAAATTCAGTTATTTGAAAAAAAAAAAAAAAAAGTCAAACCTCAAAGAAGAAAATGATGATCAGTTTAGTTCAGTTCAGTTGCTCAGTCGTGTCCGACAATTTGTGACTCCATGAATTGCAACACGCCAGACCTCCCTTTTCATCACCATCTCTCAGAGTTCACTCAGACTCATGTCCATTGAGTCCGTGATGCCATCCAGCCATCTCATCCCATGTCGTCCCCTTCTCCTTCTGCCCCCAATCCCTCCCAGCATCAGAATCTTTTCCAATGAGTCAGCTCTTCACATGAGGTGGCCAGCGTACTGGAGTTTCAGCTTTAGCATCATTCCTTCCAAAGAAATCCCAGGGTTGATCTCCTTCAGAATGGAATGGTTGGATCTCCTTGCAGTCCAAGGGAAACTCAAGAGTCATCTCCAGCACCACAGTTCAAAAGCATCAATTCTTCGGCACTCAGCTTTCTTCATAGTCCAACTTTCACATCCATACATGACCACAGGAAAAACCATAGCCTTGACTAGGCAGACCGTAGTCGGCAAAGTAATGTCTCTGCTTTTGAATATATTATCTAGGTTGGTCATAACTTTTCTTCCAAGGAGTAAGCGTCTTCTAATTTCATGGCTGCATTCACCATCTGCAGTGATTTTGGGGCCCAGAAAAATAAAGTCTGACACTGTTTCCACTGTTTCCTCATCTCTTTCCCATGAGGTGATCGGACTAAATGCCATGATCTTCGTTTTCTGAATGTTGAGCTTTAAGCCAAGTTTTTTGCTCTCCTCCTTCACTTTCAACAAGAGGCTTTTTAGCTCTTCTTCACTTGCTGACATAAGGGTGATGTCATCAGCAAATCTGAGGTTATTGATATTTCTCCAAGCAATCTTGATTCCAGCTTGTGTTTCTTCCTGTCCAGAGTTTCTCATGATGTACTCTGCGTAGAAGTTAAATAAGCAGGGTGACAATATACAGCCTTGACATACTTCTTTTCCTATTTGGAACCAGTCTGTTGTTCCATGTGCAGTTCTAACTGTTGCTTCCTGACCTGCATACAGATTTCTCAAGAGACAGGTTAGGTGGTGTAGTATTCCCATCTCTTTCAGAATTTTCCACCGTTTATTGTGATCCACANTAGTTTGAGCATTCTTTTGCATTGCCTTTCTTTGGAATTGGAATGAGAACTGACCTTTTCCAGTCCTGCGGCCACTGCTGAGTTTTCCAAATTTGCTGGCATATTGAGTGCAGCACTTTCACAGCATCATCTTTCAGGATTTGAAACAGCTCAACGGGAATTCCATCACCTCCACTAGCTTTGTTCATAGTGATGCTTTCTAAGTCCCACTTGACTTCACATTCCAAGATGTCTGGCTCTAGATTAGTGATCACATCCTCATGATTATCTGGGTCGTGAAGATCTTTTCTGTACAGTTCTTCTGTGTATTTTTGCCACCTCTTCTTAATATCTTCTGCTTCTGTTAGGTCCATACCATTTCTATCCTTTATTGAGCCCATCTTTGCATGAAATGTTCTCTTGGTATCTCCAATTCTCTTGAAGAGGTCTCTAGTCTTTCCCATTCTGCTGTTTTCCTCTATTTCTTTGTGCTGATCACTGAAGAAGACTTTATTATCTCTTCTTGGTATTGTTTGGAATTGTGCGTTCAGATGCTTATATCTTTCATTTTCTCCTTTGCTTTTCACCTCTCTTCTTTCCACAGCTATTTGTACGGCCTCCCCAGACAGCCATTTTGCTTTTTTTCTTTTCTTTTCCGTGTTGATGGTCTTGATTCCTGTCTCCTGTACAATGTCATGAACCTCATTCCATAGTTCATCAGGCACTCTGTCTATCAGATCTAGGCCCTTAAATCTATTTCTCACTTCCACAGTATAATCATAAGGGATTTGATTTAGGTCATACCTGAATGGTCTAGCAGTTTTTCCTACTTTCTTCAATGTAAGTCTGAATTTGGTAATAAGGAGTTCATGATCTGAGCCACAGTCAGCTCCTGGTCCTGTTTTTCTTTACTGTATAGAGCTTCTCCATCTTTGGCTGCATAGAATATAATCAATCTGATTTTGGTGTCGACCATCTGGTAATGTCCATGTGTAGCGTCTTCTCTTGTGTTGCTGGAAGAGTTTGCTCTGACCAGTGCATTTTCCTGGGAAAACTCTAGCAACATATATATCAGTAATTAATTCAAATGTAAGCTGATTAAATGTTCCAACCAAATGTATCAGACTGGTTGAATGGATACAAAAACAAGACACATATATATGCTGCCTACAAAAAAACACCCTTCAGACCTAAAGACACATTTAGACTGAAAGTGAAAGGATGGAAAAATAAAATCCATGCACATGGGAAGCAAAAGAAAACTGGGGTAGCAGTCCTCGTATCAGAGAAAATAGTCCTTTAAATAAAGAAAATTACAAGAGATAAGGAAGGACACTACATAATGATCAAGGGATCAGTCCAAGAGGAAGACATTGAAATTGTAAGTATCTATGCACCCAACTTAGAAGCAGCTCAAATTATAAGAAAAACACTAACAGACATAAAAGGAGAAATTGAGAGCAACAAATTAATAGTAGGAGACTTTAACAGTTTACTCACATCAATGGACATACCATCAAAAGTGAAAATTAATAAGAAACACGTCTTAAATGATACATTAGATGAGATGGATCTCATTGATATCTTCAGAACATTCCATCCAAATGCAGAAGAATACATCTTCTTCTCAAGTAGCATATGTAGCATTTTCCAGGATAGACCACATCTTGTGTCACAAATGAAACTTCAGTAAATTTAAGACAACTGAAATCATATCAAGCATCTTCTTTGATCACAACTCTATGAGACAAGATATCAATTATGAGAAAGAAAGGAAAAAAAACTGTAAAAAATACAAGCACGTGAAATTAAACAATATGTTTCTAAATAACCAATGTTACTGAAGAAATCAAAACGTAAATCAAAAAAATTTCTAGAAAAAAAATGACAATTAAAACACAACAATTCAAAACCAGTGAGATACAGCAAAAGCAGTTCTAAGAGGGATATTTATAGCAGTACAATCTTACCTCAAGAAACAAGAAAAACATTGAATAGACAACCTAACTCTACACCTAAAACAACTGGAAAAAGATGAACAAAAAACAAACAAACAAACCAAAAAGTAGCAGAAGGAAAAATAATCATGAAGATTAGAACAGAAATATATGAAAAAGAAAAAAAATAGTAAAGATTAATAAAACTAAAAGCTGGTTGTTTGAGAAGATAAACAAAACTGTGAAACCATTAACTAGACTCATCAACAAAAAAGAGAGAGGAATAAAATCAGCAAAATTAGAAATGAAAAAGGAGAGGTTGTATCAGACAATGCAGAAATACAAAGGATTATAAGAGATTGTTATGAATAACTATATGGCAATAAAATGAATAACCTAGAAGAAATGGTCAAATTCTTAGAAAAGTTCAATCTTTCAAGGCAGAACCAGGAAGAAATAAAAATTATGAACACCCAATTACAAACACTGAAATTGAAGCTGTGATTTAAAATATATATATATATATACATATATATATATATATATAACAACAACAACAAAAAAATCCCAAGACCAGATGTCTTCACAGGAGAATTCTATCAAACATTTAGAGAAGAGGTAATGCCTATCCTTCTAAAACTCTTTCAAAAAATTGCAGAGGGAGGAACACTTCCAAACTCATTCAACAAGGCCACCATCACCCTGATACCAAAACCAGACAAAGACAACACACAAAAAGAAAACTACAGGCCAATATCACTGATGAACATCAGTGTAAAATTCCTCAACAAAATTTGAGCAATCAAAATTCAGCAACTGATCGAAAAGCTCATACACCATGATCAGGTTGGGTTTATTCCAGGGATGCAAGGATTCTTCAATATATGCAAAACAGTTAATGTGATTATACACCATATTAACAAATTGAAAGATAAAAACCACATAATCATCTCAGCAGATGCAGGAAAAGCCTTTGACAAAATTCAGCACCTATTTATGATTAAAACTGTTCCAAAAATGGGCATAGAAAGAACCTACCTCAGCATAGTAAAGGCTATATATTATAAGCCTGCAGCAAACATTCTCATTAGTGAAGAACTGAAAGCATTTCCCCTAAAATCAGGAACAAGATAATGATGTCCACTTACACCACTATTATTCAACATAGTTCTGGAAGTTTCAGCTACAGTAATCAGAGAAGAAAAAGAAATAAAAGAAATCCAGATTGGAAAAGAAGAAATAAAGCTCTCACTGTTTGCAGATGACATGACACTCTACATAGAAAACCCTAAAGATGGTATCAGAAAATTACGAGAGCTAACCAGTGAATTTAGCAAAGTTGCAGGATACAAACTCAATACACAGAAATCACACTTTCATTTCTATATACTAAGAATGAAAAATTAGAAAGAGAAATTAAAGAATCAATACCATTCACCATTGAAACAAAAATAATAAAATATATGGGAATAAACTTATGGAGGAGCCTGGTGGGCTACAGCCCATGGGGTCAAAAAGAGTCAGACATGACTGAGTGACTTCACTTTCACCTTCACTTTCAAGGGGAGGGGAAGAGCTATACACAAAAAATTATAAGACACTAACGAAGGAAATCAAAGATTACATAAACAGATGGAGAGATATTCTATTTTCCTGGGTAGGAAGAATCAATATTGTGAAAATGACTACACTACCAAATGTAATCTACAGATTCAACGAGATCCCTATCAAATTACCAATGGCATTTTTCACAGAACTAGAACAAAAATTTCACAATTCATATGGAAACACAAAAGACCCTGAAGAACCAAAGCAATCTTTAGAAAAGAATGAAGCTGTAGGAATCAGTCCTCCTGNATCAAATTACCAATGGCATTTTTCACAGAACTAGAACAAAAATTTCACAATTCATATGGAAACACAAAAGACCCTGAAGAACCAAAGCAATCTTTAGAAAAGAATGAAGCTGTAGGAATCAGTCCTCCTGACTTGAGACTATACTACAAAGCTACAGTCATCAAGACAGTATGATACTGGCACAAAAACAGTAATACAGACCACTGTAACAAGATAGAAGGACACGAAATAAACCCCTGAACATATGGGTACCTTGTTTTTGACAAAGGAAGCATTAATATACAAATGGGGCAAAGACAGCTTCTTTAATAAATGGTTTTAGGAAATTAGACAGCTACATATAAAAGAATGAAATTAGAACACTTCTTAACATCATACACAAAGATAAACTCAAAATGGATTGAAAACCTCAGTATAATACCAGAAAGTATAAAACTTAGAGGAAAACATTTGAAGAATACTTGGTGACATAAAGCAAAGCTAAATCCTTTATAAGCCACCTTCCAGAGTAATGGAAATATAAACAAAAATAAACAAGTGGAACCTGATTAAACTAAAAAGCTTTTTCACAGGAAATGAAAGTATCAGTTCAGTTCAGTTCAGTCACTCAGTAGTGTTGACTGTTTACTACCCATGGACTGCAGCACGCCAGGCCTCCCTGTCCATCACCAACTCCTGGAGTTTACTCAGACTCATGCCCACTGAGTTGGTGATGCCATCCAACCATCTCATCCTCTGTCGTCCCCTTTTGCTTTCAATTTTTCCCAGCATCAGGGTCTTTTCCAATGAGTTGATTCTTTCTCATCAGGTGGCCAAAATATTGTAGTTTCAGCTTCAGCATCAGTCCTTCCAATGAACGTTCAGGACTAATTTCCTTTAGGATATACAGGTTGGGTCTCCTTGCAGCCCAAGGTACTCTCAACAGTCCAACTCTCTCCAACACCACAGTTCAAAAACATCAGTTCTTCCATGCTCAGCTTTCTTTATAGTCCAACTCTCACATCCATACACAACTACTGGAAAAACCATTGCTTTGACTAGATGGCAAAGTAATGTCTCTGCTTTTTAATATGTTGTCTAGGTTGGTCATAGCTTTTAGAGCAAGCGTCTTTTAATTTCATGGCTGCAGTCACCATCTGCAGTAATTTTGGAAAGTATAAGCAACAATGGAAATATAAGCAAGGTGAAAAGACAACCCTCAGAATGGGAGAAAATAATAGCTAGTGTAACGACTGACAAAGGATTAATTTCCAAAATATACAAGCAGCTCATACAACTCAATACAAGAAAAACAAACAACCTAATCAAAAAGTGGGAAAAAGGCCTAACAGACATTTCTCTAGCGAAGACATACTAATGGCTAACAAACACATGAAAAGATGCTCTGCATTGCTCTTTATTAGAGAAATGGAAATCAAAACTACAATGAGATATCAGCTTATGCCAGTGAGAATGGTCATCATCAAAAAGTCTACAATCAACAAATGCTGGAGAGGGTGTGGAGAAAAGGGAATGCTCTTGCACTGTTGGTGGGAATATAAATTGATACAGCCATTATGGAAGACGGTATGGAGCTTCCTTTAAAAACTAGGAATAAAGCCTCCATATGACCCACTAATCCCACTCCNCAAATGCTGGAGAGGGTGTGGAGAAAAGGGAATGCTCTTGCACTGTTGGTGGGAATATAAATTGATACAGCCATTATGGAAGACGGTATGGAGCTTCCTTTAAAAACTAGGAATAAAGCCTCCATATGACCCACTAATCCCACTCCTAGAGGGATTAATGGGTCCTCCTACATTTTGAGGAAATCAAAGTTGAAAAAGACACATGTTCCCTAATGTTCATTGCAGCACTATTTACAATAGTTAGAACATGGAAGCAGCCTAGATATCCATCAAAAGACAAATGGATATGGAAGTTTTGGTACATATATTCAATGGAATATTACTCAGCCATAAAAAGGAATACAGTTGAGTTTGTTCTAATGAAGTGGATGAACCTAGAACCTATTATAAAGAGTGAAGTTAGTCTGAAAGAGAAAGATAAATATCGTATTCTAAGCATATATAAAGAATCTAGAAACATCGTACCGAATAATTTACTTACATGGCAACAATGGGATAACAGACATAAAAAATAGACTTATGGACATGGGGAGAGCAGAAGAGAGGGTGAGATGTATAGAAAGAGTAACATGGAAACTTACATTATCACATATAAAATAATTAGCTAACAGGAATTTGCTGTATGGCTCAGGAAACTCAAATAGGGGCTCTGAATCAACCTAGAGGAATGGGATGGTGAGGAAGATGGGAGAGAGCTTCAAAAGGGAGGGAACATATGTATAACTATGGCTGATTCATGTTGGGGTTTTACAGAAAACAACAAAATTCTGAAAATCAATTATCCTTCAATTTAAAATAATTAAATTAAAAAAAAATAAATAAAAGGAACCTGAGTGCTGATTCTGGAGAGCCTTCAGGAAGTCAGGAGGCAAATGGAACTCTTCCTAGAGCATACCTGCTGGCAGTCACCATTTTGGGGATTTCATTCTATCACAAAGACTCTGGTATTAGCAAGCACTATTTTGAATTCTTCTTGTCATGCTATTAGTACATGGACCTACTTTCCCACCAGGTAGTTGGTTCCAGCTCTGGGGACCCCAGGTCAATCATTTAGCCATACAATGACACTACCCACCAGCAGCCCAGCACCAGCCTGAACTTATTTGGCCCTAGAGACAGCTATGGAGACATGGTTCCATTCAAAACTGAGATATCATCAGGCCCTGGACCCCCAGGCTACATAGCCAGTCATACCAGGACCCCATTCCTCTCATCAAGAGGATGAAAACATCCTCCAGGTCTCCAGGACTATGCATGCCAGTGCATAGCAGTGTACTAAGAGTAGTTGGCCCTGTTGCAACAGAAAAGTGCCCACAGCCTACATAAGCAGCACCTGAAGAGTATTTTACCTCTGATGACAAAGGGAGAGTGTGCTGCTGGGTAATATATGATATCTCCTACAAAAGATCATTTTGATAAGATTAAGAAATGAAGCTGACTTATGTAATATTAAGAAATAAACACAAAGAACTAAGCAAAGTAAGATAATAGAAGAATGTGGTCTGAACAAAGAAATAAAACAAACCTAAGAATAAGAACAAAATGAACTGGAGATAACTAATCAACTAAATAAAAAGTTCAAGTTAATGATCATAAAGATTCTCAACAAACCCAAGAAAACTGCATGAACAGAGTGATAATTTCATTGAAGAGTTAGAAAATATAAAGAAGAACAAAACAGAGCCAAAGAATTGAATAAGTGATGGATACACTATAAAGGATTAACAATAGATTAGATTATGCAGAGGAATGGATGAGCAAACTAAAAGGCAGAATAGTGGAAATCATCCAAGCTGAATAGAAAAAAAAAATTTAAAAAAAAAGTCATTTAAGAAACTCTTGAGACAACATCAAGAAAAATAAAATTTTATTTTAGGCATCACAAAGGGAGAATAGAAAGAGAAAGCTTCAGATAACTTATCTGATAGTTAATAGTTAAAAACTTCCATAACTAGAAAAAAGGAAAGTGGACATCTAAGTCTAGAAGTCTAGCAAACAAAGAGCCTCAAACAAGAGGAACCCAAAGAATTAAAGTGGCATAAACTAAATACAAATAGAGTAAGAACAGGATATGAAAAACAACTGTTTATATACTGGGGAACTCCCATAAGAATATGAGCAGATCTTTCAGCAGAAACTTTGCTGATCAAAGGGGAGTGGTATAATATATTCAAAGTGATGGAAAGAAAACACTTTTAATCAAGACTACTCAACAGTTAAGGCTTTCATTCAGATTTGAAAGAGAAACAAGGAGTTTTATAGAGAACCAAAAGCCAGAAGAGTTCATTACCACTAAATTAACTTTTCAAGAAATGTTAAAAGGAATTCTCTAAACAGAAAACAACTAGAAATGCAGAAATTATAAAAGGAAAAAAATAACTCTGGTAAAGGCATATATTAGCAAGAGAAGATCAACCACATGTAGAAAGCTAGAAGAAAGGTTAAAAGACAAAAATAGTAAAATTGTCTCTATCCACAATAATTTGCCATGTTGTATAAAACAAAAAAGATTAATTATTATGTCAAAAACATTTAACATGGTACATCATATCAACAAATGAAGAATAGAATTTCTGTAATCATCTCAATAGAATAAGAAAAAGCTAAAAAAAGTCACATCCATTTATGATAAAAACTTTCAACAAAGTGACTATAGAGAGAACATAATATAATATATATAATAAAAGCCACTAATTACAAATCTGTAATCATATGCTGGGAGGGATTGGGGCAGGAGGAGAAGGGGACGACCGAGGATGAGATGGCTGGATGGCATCATGGACTCGATGGACGTGAGTCTGAGTGAATTCCGGGAGATGGTGATGGACAGGGAGGCCTGGCGTGCTGCGATTCATGAAGTCTCAAAGAGTCGGACATGACTGAGTGACTGAACTGAACTGAACTGAATCATATGCAGTGATGAAGTTAAAATATTGCTTCTAAGATCAGAAACAAGATATGAATGGTTACTTTCACTCTCTTATTCAACAAAGAATTGGCAATCATGGCACAACAATCAGATAAGAAGAAAAATAAATAAGGGGAATCTAAATTGGGAAGGAGGAAGTTAAACTATGATTGTTTTCAGATGGCATTATACTATATAGAAAGAATCCTAAAATCCTAAAGACACAACCAATTTTTATTTCATTAATCAATAAAATCAGTAAAGTTATAGGATAGAAAATTAATACATACAAATCTCTTGCATTTCTATACACTAACAACTATAGAAATAGGAATTAAGAAAGTAAATCAATTTACAATTACATTAAATAAAAATTAGAAATAAATATATGCAAACTCATGAAAGATCTGTACTTGAAAAAGTATGACTTTGATAAAAGAAACTGAATATGGCACAAACAAATGGAAAGATTCACTATGCTCATGGATTGAAAGAACAAACATTGTTAAGATAGTCATTCTACCCAAGGCAATCTATAGATTTAATGTAATGTCTAAGGAGTTTTTCACATAACTAGAGTAAATAATTCTAAATTTGTATGAAATATGAAAGATCCCCAATAACCATAAAAGAATCTTGAGAAAGAAGAACAAAAATGAAAGTGTCACATTCCCTGGTTTGAGACTGTACTCCAGAGCCACAGTTGATAAAACATTATAGCATTGGCACAAAAATAGACACAGATTAATGGAAGAAAGCAGAGAACCCAGAAATTATCCAACACTTACTAATTTGTCAATTTATCTATTATAGAGGGGCAAGAATATAAAGTAGGGAAAAGCAAGCTGTGTCAATAGTAGAAGAATCCAGTTGTTCAGTTTCCCACACATATACACAAATAAACTCAAGATGAATTAAAGACAAATGTTAAGACATGAAATCATAAAACTTCTATATTTTTTGGTCTTTGCAATATTTTTTGAATATTTTTATTCAGACAAAAATACATATATCAGAATATATTAAACTAAAAAAAGGAAAGAAACAAAGGAAAAAAAATACTTTTGCATAATGAAAAAACCTATCAAGTATATGAAAAAGCAGTTTACTGAATGGGAGAATATACTTGCAAATGATATATCTGATAATGAGTTAATATTGAAAATACACAAACAACTCAAACCACTCAAAATCAAACAAACAACCTGATTAAAATGTGAGCAGAGGACCCAATACACATTTTTCTAAGAAGGTATACATAAGGCAATAGACAAATGAAAAGATGCTCAATATCACTAATAATCAAGGAAATGAAAATTAAAATTACAAAGAGATGTCATCTCAGACATTTCAAAATGGCTATTATTGGAAAAACAACAAATAACAAGTGTTATCAAGAACTTTTAGTGGGAACATAAATCGATGCAGCCACTATGGAAAACAAGATGGCACTTCCTCCAAAAATTAAAAATAGAACCACCATATGCTCTAGCAATTCTACTTCTAGGCATTTATCTGAAGAATACAAAAGCACTGATTCTACAAGATATATGCACCCCTATTTATGGTCATTTTGTCAATATTTATAACAGCCAAATTATGGAAACAACTTTAGTCCCATCAAAGCATAAATAAGTCAAGAAGATGCGATATACATACATACTGGAACATTACTAGGTATAAGAAAGAGTGAGATCTTTAATTGCAACAACATAGATGGACTTAGTGAAATAAATCAGAGGAAGAAAAACATACAGTTTCACCTTTATGTGGATACTTGCTTTTTAACAAAACAGATGACCAAACACAACACAACTGTAACATGCTCATAGAGTCAGTGACCAAAGAAGCAGTTCTCAGAAGGGAGGAAGGCTGAGGGTAAGTAGGAAGGATTAAGAGGCACAAGCTCCCAATTATAAAATAAAGGCATCAGAACATAGCTTAGAGACAGATATTCATGAGACTTATTATGGTGATCATTTTTAAACATATAAAAATAATGAATTACTACATTCTGTATCTAAAGCTGGAACCAAGATTGCCGGGAGAAATATCAATAACCTCAGATATGCAGATGACACCATCCTTATGGCAGAAAGTGAAGAGGAACTAAAAAGTATCTTGATGAAAGTGAAAGAGGAGAGTGAAAATGTTGGCTTAAAGTTCAACATTCAGAAAATGAAGATCATGGCATCTGGCCCCATCACTTCATGGGAAATAGATGGGGAAACAATGAAAACGATATCAGACTTCATATTTTTGGGCTCCAAAATCACTGCAGATGGTGATTGCAGCCATGAAATTAAAAAGCTCTTACTCCTTGGAAGAAAAGTCATGACCAACCTTGAAAGCATATTGAAAAGCAGAGACATTACTTTGCCAACAAAGGTCCAGATATCTAGTCAAGGTTATGGTTTTTCCAGTGGTCATGTATGGATGTGAGAGTTGGACTGTGAAGAAAGCTGAGTGATGAAGAATTGATGCTTTTGAACTGTGGTGTTGGAAAAGACTCTTGAGAATCCCTTGGACTGCAAGGAGATCCAACCAGTCCATTTTGAAGGAGATCAGCCCTGGGATTTTTTGGAGAGAATGATGCTGAAGCTAACTCCAGTACTTTGGCCACCCCATGCGAAGAGTTGACTCATTGGAAAAGATTCTGATGCTGGGAGGAATTGGGGGCAGGAAGAGAAGGGGACGACAGAGGATGAGATGGGTGGATGGCATCATTGACTCGATGGAAGTGATTCTGAGTGAACTCCTGGAGTTGGTAATGGACAGGGAGGCCTGGCGTGCTGTGATTTGTGGGGTCGCAAAGTGTCAGACACGACTGAGTGACTGAACTGAACTGAACTGATAACTAAAACTAATATAGTGTTGTAAGTTAGCTTTATTTCAAGTAATAAAATGAAAAAAAAAAAAACAGTTCACTGTGAAAATGCTTAACTGAAATGAGTCTCTAAAACTTTCCACCATTAGCATCATATTGATAGTAGGTGCTAATCAATTTTTCCTGAAACCATTATTGGGTGTGACACAGAAGAGACAATATTCACTGCAGCATCATGGAAACAAACATCATACTCCACATATTTTATTATTTTCACAAATATGATTTATTGTCTTGAGTTTGTCGAGAAGGAATAAACTTTCCTCTACCCTTCTTGCTTTTCTAAGAACTGAATTGACATGTGACAGATTAATAGGAGAAAATCAGATCTAACTGTCACAGGTATAGGATTCCATAGAATATGGGGCCGAAGGACAAAGTAGACAATTGAAGTGTACATGCCATCTAAGAGATGGGGAAGGCAAGTAGGGTTTGGGTCTTCAAAGGAATGAATGTAACTTTGCTGAAAGACAAAAAGAGCAAATATTTGGTAAATAAATGTTTGGCAAACCATTTAGAGACAGTGAGACATGGAGGGGACTCTATTCATACAGGCTTTTGTCCACACTTAATTCATATTACACTGTAGTTATCAGTGATTACATTTCTTCTTCCTAGAAAAGGGCTTTCATTTAAATTATCTTTAGGCCATTAAAGGAGGTAATAAAATATTCTTCCTGAACCTTTTGTTTCTGAAAAACAACCAGCTCCAAATAATCCTCAAGCCAAAGAGACACATTTTGTAGTGACGTGTTTTGTTCCACTGCAATGTTAAGTTCCTTTGATTCAAATACTAACTTTCTGTAAAACCAAGTCAAAATGATGACCTTTTTTATAGCACCTCACCTGAGTGTTACAACCCAAGATTATCCTTCCTTCAGAAAACAATGTGTGTGTGTGTGTGTGTAAGTAGTTTCAGGTGTGTCCAACTCTGTGCAACCCTATGGACTGTAACCTGCCAGGCTCCTCTGTCCACAGCATTCTCCAGGCAAGAATACTGGAGTGGGATGCCATTTCCTCCTCCAGGGGATCTTCTCGACCCAGAGATCAAACCTGCCTCTCTTATGTCTCCTGTATTGGCAGACTGGTTTTTCACCTTTAACACCAGCTGGTAAGCCAATAATGATGAAAGCAGTAACGGTGGCTAATACATCATTCTGTGGCATCAGGGACTGTTCTATGTATTTTAGATGTGTTAATTTATTTACTCCTCACAACATCTTGGACTTCCTCAGTATCTCAGCTGGTAAAGAATCAGCCTGAAATGTAGGAGATCCTGGTTCGATTCCTGGGTTGGGAAGTTCCCCTGGAGAAAGAATAGGCTACTCACTCCAGTGTTTTGGGGCTTCCCTGGTGGCTCAGTTGTTAAAGAATGCACCTGCAATGTGAGAGACCTGGGTTTGATCCCTGGGTTGGGAAGATCCCCTGGAGGAAGGCATGACAACCAGCTCCTGTATTCTGGCCTGGAGAATCCTCATGGATAGAGGAGCCTGGCAGGCTATAGTCCATGGGATCCCAAAGAGTAGGACATGACTGAGCAACTAAATACAGCACAGCACAGTACAANTGGAGTTGGTAATGGACAGGGAGGCCTGGCGTGCTGTGATTTGTGGGGTCGCAAAGTGTCAGAAGCGACTGAGTGACTGAACTGAACTGAACTGATAACTAAAACTAATATAGTGTTGTAAGTTAGCTTTATTTCAAGTAATAAAATGAAAAAAAAAAAAAAAACCAGTTCACTGTGAAAATGCTTAACTGAAATGAGTCTCTAAAACTTTCCACCATTAGCATCATATTGATAGTAGGTGCTAATCAATTTTTCCTGAAACCATTATTGGGTGTGACACAGAAGAGACAATATTCACTGCAGCATCATGGAAACAAACATCATACTCCACATATTTTATTATTTTCACAAATATGATTTATTGTCTTGAGTTTGTCGAGAAGGAATAAACTTTCCTCTACCCTTCTTGCTTTTCTAAGAACTGAATTGACATGTGACAGATTAATAGGAGAAAATCAGATCTAACTGTCACAGGTATAGGATTCCATAGAATATGGGGCCGAAGGACAAAGTAGACAATTGAAGTGTACATGCCATCTAAGAGATGGGGAAGGCAAGTAGGGTTTGGGTCTTCAAAGGAATGAATGTAACTTTGCTGAAAGACAAAAAGAGCAAATATTTGGTAAATAAATGTTTGGCAAACCATTTAGAGACAGTGAGACATGGAGGGGACTCTATTCATACAGGCTTTTGTCCACACTTAATTCATATTACACTGTAGTTATCAGTGATTACATTTCTTCTTCCTAGAAAAGGGCTTTCATTTAAATTATCTTTAGGCCATTAAAGGAGGTAATAAAATATTCTTCCTGAACCTTTTGTTTCTGAAAAACAACCAGCTCCAAATAATCCTCAAGCCAAAGAGACACATTTTGTAGTGACGTGTTTTGTTCCACTGCAATGTTAAGTTCCTTTGATTCAAATACTAACTTTCTGTAAAACCAAGTCAAAATGATGACCTTTTTTATAGCACCTCACCTGAGTGTTACAACCCAAGATTATCCTTCCTTCAGAAAACAATGTGTGTGTGTGTGTGTGTAAGTAGTTTCAGGTGTGTCCAACTCTGTGCAACCCTATGGACTGTAACCTGCCAGGCTCCTCTGTCCACAGCATTCTCCAGGCAAGAATACTGGAGTGGGATGCCATTTCCTCCTCCAGGGGATCTTCTCGACCCAGAGATCAAACCTGCCTCTCTTATGTCTCCTGTATTGGCAGACTGGTTTTTCACCTTTAACACCAGCTGGTAAGCCAATAATGATGAAAGCAGTAACGGTGGCTAATACATCATTCTGTGGCATCAGGGACTGTTCTATGTATTTTAGATGTGTTAATTTATTTACTCCTCACAACATCTTGGACTTCCTCAGTATCTCAGCTGGTAAAGAATCAGCCTGAAATGTAGGAGATCCTGGTTCGATTCCTGGGTTGGGAAGTTCCCCTGGAGAAAGAATAGGCTACTCACTCCAGTGTTTTGGGGCTTCCCTGGTGGCTCAGTTGTTAAAGAATGCACCTGCAATGTGAGAGACCTGGGTTTGATCCCTGGGTTGGGAAGATCCCCTGGAGGAAGGCATGACAACCAGCTCCTGTATTCTGGCCTGGAGAATCCTCATGGATAGAGGAGCCTGGCAGGCTATAGTCCATGGGATCCCAAAGAGTAGGACATGACTGAGCAACTAAATACAGCACAGCACAGTACAACATTCTGTTATTTGCATTTTCCATGGACAGGAAAACTGAAACCTGGGGTCACATAGCACATGATAGAAACAGGATTGAAACCAAGATCTAGAGCTCCAGACTCTGGTTATTAACTTCTATTCTCCTTCTGACCCTTCTTGGACTTACTGACTTCGGGACACTTCATTTTGTGATGCTACTTTAATTTTCCCACAGAATCCCTCCTATCACTGGTAAAGAACCCTGTACTGTCTGTCCTTCACCCGGTTGGTGGAGGAGAGGCCTCATTGTCTCCCTGATCCCAAGGCCTCCCACAGTACCTTGGCGCCTGCCTCTCATGTGGGAAAAGCCCCCATGTCACTGGCTGCTTCCATTCTGACCTTCCCTAGACATTGTGGAGCTCTGACAAGACAGTAGTATTAGTAGAAGATATTCCTGCCCTTGTGTGGGAGAAAAAAATAAATTTCCTTCTACTTTTCTAGGCTCCTTGCTAAACCCCCCATGTAATAAAACACGATTGAAAGGGAAAAAAAAATACAAACAAATAAAAGTTTAATGAGATGTATATCTCTTGTTTATATGAGAGACCCAGGGAAAATGAGTAGTCCCTAAAAATGACTCAAGTCATTAACTTAGATCACCTTAAAAATATATCATGCTAAAGGCAAAGTATGTTGGGAGAGGGTGTAGTTGTGAGAAATGACCTTTGGAAAAGCACAGTGAACAAGAGTAAGGTTTTTATGCAGATTTAAGTCCCTGACTTTTGCACTGATAAGTTTCTAGAGATTTGGTCATCCTCCTTTTTCTGGTACAATGAGGAAGATATCTTTATCAATGGAGATTTTTCTTACACGTATAAGTGTTTATTTACAACAATATAATATTGATTATAACAATCAACACTATAAATGCTGATTAAAAAGAGAAACTTCTACTCAGCCTGCAGTTTTTGAGTTGACAGATTATACTCTTCACTATCACTGCAGCCCCTCTTCCTCCCACTCCAAGAGTTCACATTCAGGGACTGAAGGAAAGTACCTGTGAGTCATGTCACACTGTGCTACCTTGGCCCTAACATTGCACTGCCCCAAGTCTGGGCAAAGCCTTGTCTGTTCAGGGCCATAGGGGACCAATCTGGGAAGCAGACAGACCTCCTCATCCCATGCCATTCAGTCTGCTCCTGTTACTGAGTTCAGGCTCAATCTGCTCACCTTGCAACAGGCTGATAGTCTGAAGACAAGGTGTGGAGGCAAGGCATATGACTTTATTCAGAAAGACAGATGACTGAGAACATAGAAGATTAACATCTCACAATAACCATCTTGTTGGGGTCTGGATGCCAGGATTTTTGTTTGGTTGGTTAGAACAGAGAGAGGCAAGAGTTGAGAAAGTAAAGTAAAAAGGCCATTATCTTGTAAATCACTCCTAGAATGGCCAACCTTGGGAAGGGATGTGTTAATCTCTTATTTCCTGCAGTCATTCACATGTGGGCAGAGTC
Source organism: Oreotragus oreotragus (assembly GCA_006410675.1). Classification (NCBI taxonomy): domain Eukaryota; kingdom Metazoa; phylum Chordata; class Mammalia; order Artiodactyla; family Bovidae; genus Oreotragus; species Oreotragus oreotragus. The sequence continues at coordinate 202,416 of SJYX01021180.1, read as the reverse complement.
AGATTATTTCCCTGTTAGCTAGACAAAGACATTTTAGTGTAACAATCAGGCAAAGGGATAGGTTTTCCTGAGGGAGGCCATGATGTATCACTGTAACAAGAAAATCAACAAAAAACAAAGTTTGAAGTCAAAAAGCAGATCCAACATAGTTAGAATTCCCTGCAACACTCTCAGGTGTCTAGGCCTATGGCCCCATATGCTATGTCACTGCCCACAGGGTTCCACCTTGTCCACCACATGCTTCCTCCTGCTTGCTGAGATGCCCTGTGTGGTGTTGTACCTGCTTCCCATCAAGTCTAGTTTGGGGTCTCCTTCACTCCCATGTGCTCATGCCTCAGGGAATTGGGGGAAGTCAAATTTTGACCGTAATTTTTAAAGAACAGAAAATAAAACCCCATTTTTATTTTAAAAATTGTGCTTCCCTGATAGCTTATGGTGAATGATGTCAGATTTGTGACCTCCAAAGAAGATTTAGCTTCAGGACCAGGGACTAGGCTTGATCACTCAAGAGATTTTGTGAAGCAGAGATTTATTGAAGTATAAAAAGGGACAGAGAAAACTTCTGACATAGCCATTAGAAGAGGGGCAGAGAGAGTTCTGACCCCTTATAGTCTTAGGAAGACCTTATATACTTTTAACAGACCCATTCCCACAACATAGATTTTAAGTTAAAAAGATTAGAACTAACAGTAGATAGGTGTTACCAGACTGACTCCCACACATATGTATTAAAATAGCAAGATTAATCCGAAGGTTCTTGTTAAGAAGGAGAAACTTGTCCTTGAGCAAGATACATTGTTGTTATATAATCTTGTTACACACACACACACACACACACACACACATATATATATATATATGTACTCAGTACATATATATATGTTCTGAGTTTAAGATGAATTGTTGTGTAATCATTAGGTCTGGCCTTAAAGAAAATAAAGACTTGTTTGACTTATATGACTAAGACTAAGGAATGTAAGTAAAACAATGTCATTTTCTCCTCCTTGAAAACCCCAGACCCCTTTCTCCTTGAGGGCCCTAGACTCCTTCCTCATTGAGGACCCTGGGCTCATTATCAACCTTCCTCAGAATTAACTCTCTCACTCCCCCCCGACCCCCCAAAAAAGGCATTAGTAAATATTTTATTGCTATTTAATTTCCTTACAAGTTCATGTGTTTACTCTACGATTAGATTATAAGATCATTGAAGGAAAGCACCACACTTTATAAATTTTACATTTTCTAGTGTGATAGTTCCAAAATTTTTCTACAGGAAGGAATTAGCAATATCTTCTGTTGAGAGGGAAGTTGGGGTGAACTGCCAGATTTCTCTTGAAAATTCATTTTCAAAGCAAACATTTTCATATAGATTGCATATTTATCTGAGGGCACTTTTGGTGGTAGTGAGGCTGATAGTATTTTGAAGGTAATTTGACTCTCAATTACCCTCTGGCCCCAGTACTGTACAATACTACTATGAAAATGGAAGGCACTTAATGAATATTTGATGTATAATTGTATTAATATGAAATGATTCAAATGACAGGAAATGCCAGGTATCTTCATAGTTATTAAAGAGGACAATATCCTCATAAAAAAAAAAAAAATGGACAGCCTGTCTCCACCCCAAACTTGATAACAATTGCCTCTCTTGCTCCAGTTCCTATCAAGAAAGTTCCACTATACAAGTCCAGTGATCTATGGCTATGCAGAACTGGTCCCAGACAGATGGAAATCTTAAAAAGGAAGTCTATTCTTAGGAATTAGAATCAAAAGTTTATAACACAATAAAGTCCAAGGCCATATCTTTTTCCTCCATAAAACTTGCAAGAAGTAGTCAGAATTTAAATGAAATGTTATTACTCACAAATTCTATTTGTCTATTTTTTCCCCCAAATTCTAAGTTATCTTTTAGTTTTCAGTTTGAAAGTGGTCTCAGATGGCCTTGGCATGCAACAGCTTAAAGCAGAAGCTCAGCTACCCAACCAGGGGCTAGTGACAAAGCCATGGCTTGTTTGCTCTGGAGAAACACATTTCAACAAAAAAATAGACAATAAAGAAAAAAGTAAAGTGTTTATTAGGAGGAAAAAAGTACCTGTGAGTAAACATATTTGGGTGGGCTCAGGGAAAGAGTTACACATTTATGGTAATTTAAATCACTTATATAGATCACTTCTAGTTTTCCAGTGGTCACTCATGTTGCTTTGCCTGGCTCTGAATTCATATTTATTTTAATTCAGGGTCCTCCCTTATGTGCACGCACATCTCTTAGACAAGATGGATTCCAGTGCAGAGACCTATGGGAAGGTTGACACAATATATTATGAGGTGATGTTCCTCCCTTTTTTGAGCCCCCCAAAAGCTTTCTATGCTTATGTAGTTGAGAAGTCTCTTTAACCTCAATAATGTGGTCTCTTTATCTTTTATCTAAGCAAGACTCCTTGTTCCTGCCACTCTGTTTATTTTGGGATATCTGTCCACAGGGGATAGAGTTCAGCTTCTTAGCCAGGAGCCCACTTATCTTCTGGTTCAAAACAATGCAGTGTGAGGGAGAAGAAGAAAAGAAGAAGAGGAGGTGAAGAAGGAGGCAGCTAAGGAGGAGAAGGAAGGGGAGGAAGAGAGGAAGATGGAAAGAATGACTACTAGAGGGAAAGACTTTGTTCAAAAAACTTTTTGTAATTATTTAAACTGTCCCTAAGGGAGGAAAAACAGTTCTTCCTTTACCCTTCTAGGTTTTTGTTTGAGATACCCTTGTAATAAAAAGATCAGTCAATAGAGAAAAGTAAACTTGCTTAACAACCTGTTGTTGATGGTGTCGTTCTGTGATCAGTCATGTCTGACTCTTTGTGAACCCGTGGACTGCAGCACACCCAGCTTCCCTGTCCTTCACTATCTCCTGGAGTTTGCTCAAACTCATGTCTATTGAGTCAATGCTGCCATCCAATCATCTCAGCCTCTGTCACCCACTTCTCTTGCCCTCAATCTTTCCCACATCTTTTTCCTTCAATGAGGAAAAGCTCTTCCCATCAGGTGGCCAAAGTACTGGCGCATCAGCTGCAGAATCAGTCCTTTCAATATATATTCAAGACTGATTTCCTTTAAATTGGCTGGTTTGAAGTCCTTGCAATCCAAGGGACTTTCAAGAGTTTTCTCCAGCATCATAGTTCAAAAGCATCGATTCTTTGGTGCTCAGCCTTCCTTATGGTCCAACTCTCATATCTGTATGTGACTACTGGAAAAACCATAGCTTTGACTCTATAGACCTTTGTCAGCAAAGTGATGTCTTTGCTTTTTAACATTCTGTCTATGTTTGCCATAGCTTTTCTTCCAAGGAGCAGCTGTCTTTTAATTTCGTAGCTTCAGTCACCCTCCGCAGTGATTTTAGAGCCCAAGAAAAGAAAATCTGCCATTGTTCCCACTTTTTCCCCATCTATTTACTACAGAATGATGGGCCCAGAATCCATGATCTTTGTTTTGTGAATGTTGAGTTTTAAGCCAGATTTTTCATTCTTTTCTTTCACCCTCATCAAGAGACTCTTTAGTTCCTATTCATTTTCTGCCATTAGAGTTGTATCATCGGCATATCTGAGGTTGTTGCTGTTTTTCCCAATAATCTTGTTTCCAGCTCGTTATTTATCCAGAACAGAATTTCACATGATGTACTCTGCATGAAAGTTAAGTAAGCAAGGTGACAATATATAGCCTTGATATATTCCTTTCCCAATTTGGAATCACTCTGCTGTTCCATGTCCAGTTCTAAGTGTTGAGTCTTGACCTGCACACAGGTTTTTCAGGAGGCAGGTAAGGTGGTCTGGTATTCCCATTTCTTTATGAAATTTCCACAGTTTGTTGTGGTCCACACAGTCAAAACTTTTAGCATAGTCAATGAAGCAAGAATAGATGTTTTTCTGGAATTCCTTTGCTTTTTCTATGATTCAACGAATGTTGGCAATTTGGTTCCTCTGCTTTTCTAAACCCAACTTGAACATATACATTTGGAATTTCTCAGTTCTCTTATTGTTGAAGCCTATCTTGAAGGATTTTGAGCATTGCCTTGCTAGCATGTGAAATGAGCACACTTGTGTGATAGTTTGAACATTCTTTGTCATGGGCCTTCTTTGGGGTTGGAATTAAAATCCAGTCCTGGGGCCATTGTTGAGTTTTCCAAATTTGTTGGCGTATTGAGTGCGACCCTTTAACAGCATCATCTTTTAGGATTTGTAACAGTTCAGCTGGAATTCCATCACCTCTACTAGCTTTGTTTGATCCAACCAGTCCATCCTAAATAAAGGAAATCAGTTCTGAATGTTCATTGGAAGGACTGATATTGCAGCTGAAATTCCAATACTTTGGCCACCTGATGCAAACAGCTGACTCATTTGAAAAGATCCTGATGCTGGGAAAGATTGAGGGCAGGAAGAGAAGGGGAGAACAGAGGATGAGATCGTTGGGTGGCATCACTGACTCAATGGACATNTTGCAGCTGAAATTCCAATACTTTGGCCACCTGATGCAAACAGCTGACTCATTTGAAAAGATCCTGATGCTGGGAAAGATTGAGGGCAGGAAGAGAAGGGGAGAACAGAGGATGAGATCGTTGGGTGGCATCACTGACTCAATGGACATGAGTTTGAGTAGACTCTGGGAGTTGGGAATGGACAGGGAGACCTGGTGTGCTGTAGTCCTTGGGGTCACAAAGAGTTGGACATGACTGAGTGACTGAGCTGAACTGGATGTGAGGCAATGTCACAACAGAAGAGGATCCTATGGGGACAAAAATTTGAAGTGCAATAGTTGAAATCAAGCAGACTGGCTTCCCTTCCTGATTTTACTATTTACCATCTATGAAAATGAAGTTAAATCATTTAACTGTTCTAAGTTTCAGTTTTCTTTTCTGTTAAACAGAGAGACTAACTCATCCATATCTCAGAAAATTAAATAATGCACACAAAATGCTCAATATAGGGTGTAGAAAATTAGAAGTCAGAGACTAGCAGTTGTTATGACTATTAGGGTTTCCAAGGCTGATGCTGCTAAGAAAATAATAATAATAACTGAGTAAATTAAAAAAATCTAATTAGCTCTATTTAATGATATATTAATTTTTCAACATCTCATCTAGTAAATAGAAAAGGCTCAGAGGAACTGCTTTTTTTAGGCAGAAGGAAGTGGAGTAAGTAATTTTTCCTAGCAAAGAGTGTATTGTTTCAGGCAAGGTCACCTTCTTTTGGGGGAAAATGGGGTCTATCAGTTATATTACCTCACTAGTCCTGAGCAGGTAACTCCAAACAGACTGGTTAAAGTTCACATTCATGACAGAAGCTGAACCTACAGTTAGGTTAGGTATGAAGTCTTGGTTTGCTGACACGGTAATGACTACAAGGAACTCCATTTGGGGCCTGTTGTTTCCTTTCTAATACTGTTAATTATGGCACTAAAGAAGGTACAACCTAGAAAGCTGAAATTGACATTCTGCTGTTGAGTGCTGCTCTAAGGAAATTATTATTGTGACAGAATTAAACAATATTCGTTCTGTCTGTAATAGCTTTATTGTTGTTACTCAGTCGATAATTCTTGTCTGATTCCTTGTGACCCTATGGACTGCAGCACGCCAGTCTTTCCTGTCCTTCACTGTCTCCCAGAGCTTGCTCAAACTCATGTCCATTTAGTCAGTGATGCCATCCGAATGTCTCATCCTCTGCCTTCCCCTTCTCTTCCTGCCTTCAATCTTTCCCAGCATCAAGGGTCTTTTCCAATGAATCAGTTTTTCACATCAGTGGTAAAATATTGGAGCTTCAGCTTCAGCATCAGTCTTTCTAATGTATATTCAGCACTACTTTTCTTTAGGATTGGCTTGTTTGATCTTCTTGCTGGAAACAGTAGAAACAGTGAAAGAGTTTGTTTTCTTGAGCTCCAAAATCACTGCATATAGTGACTGCAGCCTCAAAATTAAAAGACATTTGTTTCTTGGAAGAAAAGCTATGATAAGCCTAGGCAGCATATTAAAAAACAGACATTACATTGCTGACAAAGATCCATATAGTCCAAGCTATGGATTTCCCAGTAGGCATGTATGGATGTGAGAGCTGGACCATTAAGAAATCTGAATACCGAAGAGTTTATGCTTTTGAACTATGGTGTTGGAGAAGACTCTCGAGAGTCCCTTGGACTACCAAAGACATGTAAATAACCCCTTCCAGGAAGTGGAGCTTAATTTCCCAACCTTTGAATTCGAACCTTTGAATGGATCTAGTAACCTACTTTCAAGACTATTGTATGTAAAGAGATAATGGTGCATTTACAGTAGAGAAACCTGGTAAAAAATTTTCTCCTCATTAATACCATCTCTTCCTGAAAAGCTATTTTTTAGAGTGTTATTATATATCACTTACAATCTTGAATGCTTCTCTTTGTACTTAGAGAAAAATTTTGATTTCTTGCCATGCTTTCTAGACCTTATTTGTATCTACTTCATAACAGATACCTGTTCTCCCTCTCACTGTGATCTGACACCACAAGCATTTGAACTGAGAAGGACCCTGTGGGACTTCTCGACATGGAAGTTTTTCTGTGTCCTCCTTTTCTTATTTGTAAGAAATAGACACCAGCCTTCATGACCTTTCCTGAGTTCCAAACGACAGATTCAAATAGTTGCTAATCAANTGAGAAGGACCCTGTGGGACTTCTCGACATGGAAGTTTTTCTGTGTCCTCCTTTTCTTATTTGTAAGAAATAGACACCAGCCTTCATGACCTTTCCTGAGTTCCAAACGACAGATTCAAATAGTTGCTAATCAAGGGAGAAGCAGCCAAGAAACCACTTGAGACAAGATTAAAGGGGCCAGAGAATATCATCAAGTCTAGGAGACCAACCACCTGAGACAAAAGTAAGGGAGCTCAGGCCATGCTAACACCCTAATCTCTCAGCAACCCCATCCTTGAGTCGTTGCTATAAAATTCTTCAAGTCCTCTCTGGTTGGGACACATAGTTTTTGAAGTTGTCCACTGTGTCTCTTTTTGGCTTGCAAAGCAATAAAGCTATTTTTTTCTACTACACCCAAAACTCTGTCTCCAAGATTTGCTTTGACACTGGTACAGAGAGGCAGCATTTAAGCACTGCATCCTCAGTAGAACTCAACTGATCCAAGATGTTCCTGCCCTGCATTCTTTACCTATGTTATCTCTGATTTTGCCTTCATGCCTCTGCTCAATAGTTGCCCCTTCACAAATACTTTTCCTGACCATTCCACCTAAAGCCCCTCCATCTGGTTACTCTGTCACTTACCCTGCTTGTTTTCTCCATAGAACCTACCATTAAATTTTCTTTATTTTGTGCTTGCTTGCTGTCTGTATCCCATCAGTTGAAAGGTAGTTTAATGTTTTTATAAACCCCATATTTTAATTCCTAGAGCCTTGTAGGAACCAAAATATGATTCACTGACATACAATTCACTGATACATGACAGATGAAAGAGTAAGGCTGTCTAACACATCCAGTACTTTTAGGTGTTTTAATGATAACAAATAAGTTCAATTTTTTAATGAGAACTGCTGCTGCTGCTAAGTCACGTCAGTCGTGTCCAACTCTGTGCGACCCCATAGAGCCCAACAGGCTCCTCTGTCCCTGGGGCTCTCCAGGCAAGAATACTGGAGTGGGTTGCCATTTCTTTCTCCAATGCATGAAAGTGAAAAGTGAAAGTGAAGTCATTCAGTCGTGTCCGACTCAGCGACCTCATGGACTGAAGCCTACCTGGCTCCTCTGTTAATGGGATTTTCCAGGCAAGAGTACTGGAGTGTGTTGCCGTTGCCTTCTCCATANGGTTGCCATTTCTTTCTCCAATGCATGAAAGTGAAAAGTGAAAGTGAAGTCATTCAGTCGTGTCCGACTCAGCGACCTCATGGACTGAAGCCTACCTGGCTCCTCTGTTAATGGGATTTTCCAGGCAAGAGTACTGGAGTGTGTTGCCGTTGCCTTCTCCATAATGAGAACTAGACGAACTGCCAAAACATCTAACATCCATTCCTATTTTCTTTATAATCACCAGTCTTTTCCAGATGTATGTATTTATATCTCCAGCCTTCACACCAAGCATAATTTGTTCTGGACCCAGACTACAACATGTTAGCAGATGAACTGTAGAATTAATCATTCTGCCAAGACTGGAACCACCTATGGAAGTGTTATAATCACTCTCTTCCATAGGGCCAAAGTTTTCCTTTAACCCTTATTGTATCATCTTACCGCTAGTAAAAAATCCTCATTCATATTATAGTCCTTTGTGACTTTAATGTAATTTAACACACGTCTAGCTATCAGAAATCCTCTTGGTGAGATATATATTCTTATACCTCTGTGATTTTTTTTTCTTGTTTCCTACACCTTGGTTGTGTCATCCTCCTCACTACAAGTATGGCCCACCCTATTTTCTATCAGCACACAAAGCACCAGTTTAGAGTCCCTTGGTCCATGTAGAAATAGGTACCTATAGCCTCTTTTGACACAGAACATTGAATATTATACATTAAGCCTTGATTTTCTTCTTTTTCCACCATCCTCTGCAGTTGAGATCAGGTTATTCCCCAGAAAAAAGCCTACTCAAGTAAAAAAAACCACTTAATGAATGATGCAAATAAACTCTTAAGTGGCCAGCCATAGCAGAATTTATTCCAATTTTTGAGATATGTTAAAAATAGCAACTACATTATTATATACAAAGTATAGAAAACAACACTAAAAATTAGTAGACTGCACAATATTCAGCTTCAATTTGAGAACCATTGGCATAATTTGATACAATTGCAGTTAATCATGACATTTCCACAAAATATGCTAAACTGTTTAGTCATTTTGAAGGTAATTTTATGTTAAGTAACCACATAACTAAAGAAAATATTTGTAAAGTTCTTAATTTAAAAAATAGATTGATTAACACTCTTCACAGAATTCAAGATAGTAGGATCTATGGAATATTTATTTTCTTTTACTTGTTTGGATTCAGCTCCCCGTAAACCTAAAAATAAAGAATTCTCTTCTTATTAGTAGAGATTCATAAAAAATAAGTATAGCAATACTATATCATAATATTCATGTGTCTAGGGAAATATTGTAACCATCAGAATGCATCTGGAAACACGTTTTANCTTCACAGAATTCAAGATAGTAGGATCTATGGAATATTTATTTTCTTTTACTTGTTTGGATTCAGCTCCCCGTAAACCTAAAAATAAAGAATTCTCTTCTTATTAGTAGAGATTCATAAAAAATAAGTATAGCAATACTATATCATAATATTCATGTGTCTAGGGAAATATTGTAACCATCAGAATGCATCTGGAAACACGTTTTAAAAATATAAATGCAGAGATTGGTTCAAGTTGGAAGAGTAGAAGGACGTGTTCTTCTCCTGCCAGAGCACCAAAATCGCAACTAGCTGTTGAACAATCATCATGAAGACACTGGAACCAAAAAAAAGATACGTCACATTCAAGGACAAAGGGAAACCCTCAATAAAATGGTAGAAAAGGCATGACCACAATAAAATCAAATCTTATAGCTGACGGGTGGGTGACCCACAAACTGGAACTCAGTAATACCAAAAATGTTCTTGTACTATTGTAAAGGTTCTAGGCCCCATATCAGGCTCCCAAGCAGGGGATCTGGCCAAGGTACTGGAAATCCCCAGGAAATATGACTTTGAAGGCCAGGAGTATTTGATTACAGGACCTCCACAAGACTGGGGAAACAGACATTCCACTCTTGGAGGGCGCAAACAAAACCTTGCACACACCAGGACTGAAAGGAAAGGAACAATGACCCCACAAAAGACTGAGCCAGACATATCTGTGAGTATTTGAGGGCCTCCTGCAGAGGTGTGTGTTGGCAGTGGCCCACCACAGGCACAGGGGCAGTGACAGCAGCAGTCCTGGGAGATGTGTCCAAGTTGTCTTGGAGGTCACCAATAGCACTACCTGAGAGCCTGTAGACTCAAAGACTAGGTCACCTCAGGCCAAACAAGTAACAGGGAGGGACACAGCCACACTCATCAACATAAAATAGAATTAAAGTTTTACTGAGTACATCCCAGTGTGTTCTCTTGGCAAAGCTCTAGAAACACTTTGCCCTGCTTCATTTTGTACTAGAAGGCCAAACTTGTCTATTACTTCAGGTATCTCTTGACTTCCTATGTTGCATTCCAGTCCTTATGATGAAAAGGACATCTTTTATTTTGGTGTTAGTTCTAGTAGGTCTTTCAGGTCATCATAGAACCATTTAACTTCAGATTTTTCAGCATTAATGGTTGGTTTATAAACTTGGATTACTGTGACATTGAATTGTTTGCCTTAGAAATGAACAGAGATCATTCTGTCGTTTTTGAGATTGTACTTAAGTACTACATTTTGCATTATCTTGTTGATTCTGAGGGCTACTCCATTTCTTCTAAGGGATTCTTGCCCACAGTAGTAGATGTAATAGTCATAGAGTTTTACCAAGAGAATGCACTGGTCATAACAAGCACCCTCTTCCAACAACACAAGGGAAGACTCCACACATGGACATCACCAGATGGTCAATAATAAAATCAGATTGATTATATTTTTTGCAGCCAAAGATAGAAAAGCTCTATACAGTCAGCAAAAACAAGACTGGTAGCTAACTATGGCTCATATCATGAACTCCTTATTGCAAAATCCACACTTAAATTGAAGAAAGTAAGAAAAACCATTAGACCATTCAGGTATGACCTAAATTAAATCCCTTATAATTATATGGTAGAAGTGCAAAGAGATTCAAGGGATTAAATCTGATCAACAAAGTGCCTGAAGAGCTATGGATGGAGGTTCATGATATTGTACAGGAGGCAGTGATCAAGATCATCTCCAAGAAACAGAAATGCAGAAATGGAAAAATATTTGTCTGAGGAGGCCTTACAAATAATTGAGAAAAGAAGAGAAGCTAAAGGCAAAGGAGAAAAGGAAAAATATACTAATCTGAATGCAGAGTTCCAAAGAATAAAAAAGAGAGATAACAAAGCTTTCCTACGTGATCAGTGCAAAGAAACAGAGGAAAATAATAGAACAGGAAAGACTAGAGATCTCTTCAAGAAAATTAGAGATACCAAGGGAACATTTCATGCAGAGATGGGTACAATAAAGTACAGAAACAGTATGGATATAAGAGAAGCAGAAGATTTAAGAAAAGGTGCCTAGAACANGAAACAGAGGAAAATAATAGAACAGGAAAGACTAGAGATCTCTTCAAGAAAATTAGAGATACCAAGGGAACATTTCATGCAGAGATGGGTACAATAAAGTACAGAAACAGTATGGATATAAGAGAAGCAGAAGATATTAAGAAAAGGTGCCTAGAACACACAGAAGAAATATACAAAAGAGATCTTCATGAGCAAGATAGCTACGATGGTGTGATCACTCACCTAGAGCCAGACATCCTGTTATGTGAAGTCAAGTGGGCCTTAGGAAGCATCACTATGAACAAAGCTAGTGGAGGTTATGGAATACCACCTGAGCTATTTCAAATCCTAAAAGATAATGCTCTTAACATGCTGCACTTAATATACAAGCAAATTTGGCAAACTCGACAGTAGCCACAAGACGGGAAAAGGTCAGTTTTCATTGCAATCTCAAAGAAAGGCAATGCCAAAGAATATTCAAACTACCGCATAATTGCAGTCATCTCACATGCTAGTAAAGTGAAAGTGAAGTCGTTCAGTCATGTCCAACTCTTTGCGATCCCATGGACTGGAGCCTATCAGGCTCCTCCATCCATGGGATTTTCCAGGCAAGAGTGTTGGAGTGGATTGCCATTTCCTTCTCCAGGGAATCTTCCCTACCCAGGAACTGAACCATGGTCTCCCACATTGTAGGCAGACGCTTTACTGTCTGAGCCACCAGGGAAGCCCACATGCTAGCAAGGTAATGCTCAAAATTCTCCAAGCTAGGCTTCAACAGTAAGTGAACTGAGAACTTCCAGATGTTCAAGCTGAATTTAGAAAAGGCAGAGGAACCAGAGATCAAATTATCAACATCCATCGGATCATTGAAAAAGCAAGAGAATTCAAGAAAAATATCTGCTTCTGCTTTATTGACTATGCCAAAGCATTTGACTGTGTGGATCACAACAAACTGGAAAATCCTTCAAGAAATGGGAATACCAGACTACCTTTCCTGTCTCTTGTATGCAGGTCAAGAAGCAACAGCTAGAAATGGACACAGAACAACAGACTGGTTCCAAATTGGCAAAGGCGTACGTCAAGGCTGTGTATTGTCTCTTTGCCTATTGTACTAATATGCAGAGTCAATCTGGCAAAATGCCATGCTGAATGCAGCACAACTTTGAATCACGATTGCCAGGAGAAATACCAATAACTTCAGATATGCAGATAACACCACCATTATGGCAGAAAGAGAAGAACTAAAGAACCTCTTGATGAGGGTGAAAGAGGAGAGTGAAAAAGCTGGCATAAAAGTCAATATTCAAAAAATAAAGATCATGACATCCAGTCCCATCACTTCATGGCAAATAGATAGGGAAACAATGGAAACAGTGACAGACTTTATTTTCTTGGGTTCCAAAATCACTGCAGATGGTGACTGCAGCCATGAAATTCCTCCTTGGAAGAAAAGCTATGAAATATCTAGACAGCATATTAAAAAGCAAAGACATTACTTTGTCGACAAAGGTCCATCTAGTCAAAGCTATGTTCAGAGAAATACTCAGAATAATGTTTGTCCAAATATCTGGGCATCTCATGGCCCAACCAAGTTAACACATAAAATTAACCATTGCACCTTGGCCAAACACTTTGCTGAGGTACCTATTATATTGGAAAAGGAAAGCTAAGTAGGAGTAAAAGATGAGAAATAGGATAGTTACTATCTTTGTATATGTTAAAAAAAATCAGCTGAGCAAATTTGAAGAGAAAATTGGCTTTATTCAAGTATTAAAGTCAGGCAGTACCCCATATAACAAATAGAAAGGAGCTCCAAAGAACTGCAGGAAAGAAAGGTTTTTAAAGGCAGAAAAGAGACAGAGAAGTCATAAACAAGGACCATTTCAGGGAGAATCACCTTCCTTTGGGAGAAGGCAGAGGCCTATCAGGCAGTTCATCTGACTAGTGCTAGTCAGGAAATTCCAGATTGACTTGTTAAGACTACATTTCTAGGAGACACTGAAACTGTAATCAGCTTAGGCAGAGGTCAGGGGCGGTGACCAAGAGGAGCTATTCCATGTTCAAGGTCAGGAGGGGTGACGTGGTCCAAGGTAAGGAGCAGCGGCTGCGCTTTGCTGGAGCAGCCATGAAGAGATACCCGACATCCAAGGTAAGAGAAACCCAAGCAAGATGGTAAGTGTTGCAAGAGGCATCAGAGGGGCAGACACACTGAAATCATAATCACAGGAAACTAGCCAATCTGATCACACATACCACAGTTTTGTCTAACTCAGTGAAACTAAGCCATGCCATGTGGGGCCACCCAAGATGGATGTGTCATGGTGGAGAGGTCTGACAGAATGTGGTCCACTGGAGAAATGAATGGTAAACCACTTCAGTATTCTTGCCTTGAGAACCCCATGAACAGTATGAAAAGTCAAAATGATTGGATACTGAAAGAGGAACTCCCCAGGTCATTAGGTGCCCAATATGCTATTGGAGATCAGTGGAGAAATAACTCCAGAAAGAATGAAGGAATGGAGACAAAGCAAAAACAATACCTAATTGTAGATGTGACCAGTGATAGAAGTAAGGTCTGATGCTGTAAAGAACAATATTGCATAGGAACCTGGAATGTCAGGTCCATGAATCAAGGCAAATTGGAAGTGGTCAAACAAGAGATGGAAAGAGTGAACGTTGACATTCTAGGGATCAGCGAGCTAAAATGGACTAGAATGGGTGAATTTAACTCAGATGACCATTATATCTACTATCGTGGACAGGAATCACTTAGAAGACAAGGAGTAGCCATCATGGTCAACAAAAGAGGATGAAATGCAGTGCTTGGATGTAATCTCAAAAACGACAGAATGATCTCTGTTCGTTTCCAAGGCAAACAATACAATATCATGGTAATCCAAACTTATGTCCCAACCTGTAACACTGAAGAAGCTGAAGTTGAACGGGTCTATGAAGACCTACAAGACTTTTTAGAACTAACACCCAAAAAAGATGTCCTTTTCATTATAGGGGACTGGAATGCAAAAGTAGGAAGTCAAGAAACACCTGGACTAACAGGCAAATTTGACCTTGGAATATGGAATGAAGCATGGCAAAGGCTAATACAGTTTTGCCAAGAAAATACACTGATCATAGCAAACACCCTCTTCCAGCAACACAAGAGAAGACTCTACACATGGACATCACCAGATGGTCAATACTGAAATCAGATTGATTATATTCTTTGCAGCCAAAGATGGAGAAGCTCTATACAGTCAACAAAAACAAGACCAGGAGCTGACTGTGGCTCAGATCATGAACTCCTTATTTCCAAATTCAGGCTTAAATTGAAGAAAATAGGGAGAACCACTAGACCATTCAGGTATGACCTAAATCTCCATCTTTGGCTGCATAGAATATAATCAATTTGATTTCGGTGTTGACCATCTGGTGATGTCCATGCTTAGAGGTGTTTGCTATGACCAGTGCTTTCTCTTGGCCAAACTCTGTTAGCCTTTGTCCTGCTTCATTTTGTATTCCATGGCCAAACTTGCCTGTTACTCCAGTTATCTCCTGATTTCCTACTTTTGCATTCCGGTCCCCTATGATGAAAAGGACATTTGTTTCGGGTGTCAGTTCTAGAAGGTCTTGTAGGTCTTCATGTAACTGTTCAACTTCAGCTTCTTCGGTATTAGTGGTTGGGGCATAGACTTGGATTACTGTGATACTGAATGGTTTGCCTTGGAAACGAACAGCGGTCATTCTGTCATTTTTGAGATTGCACCCAAGTACTGCATATTGGACTCTTTTGTTGACGATGAGGATTACTCCATTTCTTCTAAGGGGTTCTTGCCCACAGTAGTAGATATAATGGTCATCTGAGTCCCATTCCAGTCCATTTTAGTTTACTTATTCCTAAAATATTGATGTTCATTCTTGCCCTCTCCTGTTTGACCACTTCCAATTTGTTATGGACCTAACATTCCAGGTTCCTATGCATTATTGCTCTTCGGACTTTACTTCCATCACCAATCACATCCACAACTGGACATTGTTTTTTGTTTTAGCTCCATCTCTTCATTCTTTCTGGAGTTACTTCTCTACTCTACTCTAGTAGCATATTGGGCATCTACTGACCTGGGGAGTTCACCTTTCAGTGTCATATTTTTTTGCCTTTTCATGCTGTTCATGGGGTTCTCAAGGCAAGAATACTGAAGTGGTTTGCCATTCCCTTCTCCAGCGGACCACGTTTTGTCAGAACTCTGCACCATGACCTGTCCGACTTGGGTGGCCCTACACAGCATGGCTCATAGTTTCATTGAGTTAGACAAGACTCATGTGATCAGTTTGGTTAGCTTTCTGGGACTGTGGTTTTCATTGTCTGCCTTCTGAAGAATGAGGATAAGAGGCTTATGGAAGTTTCCTGAAGGGAGAGACTAAACTGGGTCTTGTTCTGGTGGGCAGGGCCATGCTCAGTAAATCTTTAATCACATTATCTGTTGAAGGCCTGGGCTGTGTTCTCTCCCTTGTTGTTTGGACTTCTGGACACTCCCAGGCAAGTCTGGCTCGGTCTCCTACTCACCTCCAGAGTCAAACTCCCTGGAGGTTCTCAGTCCTTTGCTGGATCCCCAGGTTGGGAAATCTGTTGTGTGTCCTAGAACTTTCTTCACAGTGCGAGAATTTCTTTGGTATAATTGTTCTGCAATTTGTGGGTTGTCTGCTCGGCGGCTCTGTGGAGGGGCTAATGGTGACCTCTTCAAAGAGGGCTTATGCCACAGGCTCGGTAACCCAGGTCTGCCACAGCCAGAGCCCCGTCCCTGCAGCAAGTCACTGCAGACCCATGCCTCCGCCGGAGATACTCACACACTCAAAGGCAAGTCTGGCTCAGTCTCTGTGGGGCCTCTGGGTCCTGGTGTGCACGAGGTTTTGTTTGAGCCCTCCGAGCATTTCTGGCAGTTCTGGGGTTTGATTCTAAATGTGACATCGTTCCTCCTACCATCTTGTTGGGGCTTCTCCTTTGGCCTTGGACATGGGGTATCATTATTCTGACAAGATGGTGGAGTAGAAGAATGTGCGCTCATCTTCTCCTGAGAGAACTTTTGATTTGTGGTAAACCTTCGGAAACATACGTGACTCATATTAACTCTATCATAATAGTTTAGCAAGGAGAGTCATCCTTTCCACAATTCTTAAGTCCCTGGATTTGGAAAACTGGTCAACAAACCAAAAAGAAAAAATCTTGCATATATCTGATAATCAGACATCTTTCTGAGGAACTGTAATTCATTGATATTTCTTTATAAGTCTATTTTTTCCCTTTAATTCTTTAACTCATACCAGTTTTCTCAACCACGATCTCTTTATTGCAAATATCACTTCAACAGCCTAAGACAACATTTCTATTGTTCATTCAGCTTTGTATTTAAAGTCAACACTGAAAACAATTAACAGTGGCAGAAAACATGAATTCCTTCATGGGGAAAGTTCTTGCTATTCACATTCCAAATGCAAAAAAAAAAAAAAAAGATACATTATGAAAACTCAAAGTACTATATACACAGAAGACACTTCCTTCACTTAAAAAAAAATATTTCAAGGTTACTCCAGCTAATGACAATGTCAAGTATTTGTTTGGAGCAAGGAGACATCAGTATCTCACAACCAGCTCCACTCTAAGAGATGGAAAAACAAATTATTATATTTTACCTTTAGAGAGGCCTTCTGCAGTACATTTGCTAATTATTAGTCAATATGTCTCTTGCTGCTGAGGACTGCTTGTTAGTATATGGCAGCAGTGCTTTCTGAGGCTACTGTAATTGAAGGTTTCCAAGAGCATCTATAACTGAGGCTCATTCCCCAACTTGAGACAGATGTGTTGTTAACAAGACTGAAATAACTAGAAATCTGTGATTTGGCTAACTGCACGCTTCCTAGAAGTATCTTCATACAAAAAACAAAACAAAACAAAACTTTGGCCGTCCTCTGAAAAATACCTTCCTTGAGTCTAACTGCTTGGCAGCTCCATTCTAAATGCCTCACCTCTCAAGTTAGCACAGACCAGAGAAAGCAATGAGTAAACCATTGAGTAGATAACCAATCTTTAAAAAAATACTTAGAGGTAAGAACTAAAGTCAAATCAATTCTTGTGGCAGAGGTATTAGCTTAGCATTGCCTCTAGGAGAGTAGACTTTCTGGAGCCAAAGGTTAAAAAATCCCACAGATGGAACTCAGCTCTTCATCTTTTCAGGGAGACGTAAATATGATCAAGACTTTATTTCCTCTGGTGGTCATCTCCCCTCATATCCTAATACCAGCAAAGAAATGACTTTGGAAGACAAATACACTTGCTTACTTTGATACTATCCTTTAGACCCAGTCAAGAGGGGTTCATAGCCTGAACCCAAACTTTAGAGGATTCTGCTCTGGTCTCCTCTGGTTGAACCCCAGCCTGCAACATGTGAGACCCACTTTTGAGTTGGGAAGATCCCTGGAGAAGGGAATGGCTACCCACTGCAGTGTTCTTGCCTGGAGAATTCCCTGGACAGAGGAGCCTGGCAGGCTACAGTCCATGCAGTCACAAAGAGTAGGATACAACTAAGGGACTAACACCCACACACATAAGGGGTGAGGAGTCTGTGGAGCAAAGGGAACATCTTCACCTGATGTCTCTCCCCTCCAATACCTTTCTAGGCCACCCTCCTTGTTACCAGGGACCCCAGAACTTCCTGATTCAAGAGCTCTGAGATCACTTCTAGAGCCTGCCTTTTTGATAAGAGGGCAGATCACCAGAGTGTGTACCTCTGGCCAGAGAGATGACCAAGAGCATCTGATGGGTACATGGAACTTGGATGTGCAGGCTGGGGTATGCTTGAAACCTTCCCAGGTGTAGGATGGAGCCTAAATGTTAGTGGTAGCTCCTCAGTCATGTCCAACTCTTTGCAACCCTATGGACTGCAGCCGGCCAGGCTCCTCTGTCTATGAAATTCTCCAGGCAAGAATAGTGGAGTGGGTAGCTGTTCCCTTCTCCAGGGGATCTTCCCGATCCAGGAATTGAACTCAGGTTCCCTGCATAGAACTCAGAATCTTTACCATCTAAGCCATCAGGGAAGTCCCAGGATGGAGCCAAAAGTGCTAAGAAAAGGGAGATGGGCTATGCAGTGGGGCCACTTCTGTCTACACTGCCTCCTGCAGCATGGATCTCCAAGGAGTCTAGGAATTCTTAATGCAAATCAGAATTTCCAGATTTTCATGCAGGATAAAATAGACTTTATTTACTCAGATATGCAGATGACACCACCCTTATGGCAGAAAGTGAAGAGGAACTAAAAAGCCTCTTGATGAAAGTGAAAGAGGAGAGTGAAAAAGTTGGCTTAAAGCTCAACATTCAGAAAACGAAGATCATGGCATCAAAGCTGGAATCAAGATTGCCAGAAGAAATATCAATAACCTCAGATATGCACATGACACCACCCTTATGGCAGAAAGTGAAGAGGAGCTAAAAAGCCTCTTGATGAAAGTGAAAGAGGAGAGTGAAAAAGTTGGCTTAAAGCTCAACATTCAGAAAACGAAGATCATGGCATCTGGTCCCATCACTTCATGGGAAATAGATGGGGAAACAGTGTCAGACTTTATTTTGGGGGGCTCCAAAATCACTGCAGATGGGTGACTGCAACCATGAAATTAAAAGATGCTTACTCCTTTGAAGGCAAATTATGACCAAGCTAGATAGCATATTAAAAAGCAGAGATATTACTTTGCCAACAAAGGTTCATCTAATCAAGGCTATGGTATTTCCAGTGGTCATGTATGGATGTGAGAGTTGGATGGTGTAGAAAGCTGAACACGAAAAAATTGATGCTTTTGAACTGTGGTGTTGGAGAAGACTCTTGAAAGTCCCTTGGATTGCAAGGAGATCCAACCAGTCCATCCTAAAGGAGCTCAGTCCTGGGTGTTCAGTGAAAGGACTGATATTAAGGCTGAAACTCCATTACTTTAGCCACCTCATGCGAAGATTTGACTCATTGGAAAAGACCCTGATGTTGGGAGCGATTGGGGGGAGGAGGAGAAGGGGACGACAGAGGATGAGATGGCTGGATGGTATCACTGACTCGGTGCACATGAGTGTGGGTGAACTCCGAAAGTTGGTGATGGACAGGGAGGTCTGGCGTGCTGCGATTCATGGGGTCGCAAAGAGTCAGACACGACTGAGTGACTGAACTGACCTGAACTGATTCGATCTTGGTTTGCTGATACAAGACTTAGGACAAGGAATTCCATTTAGGGCCTTTGTCTCTTTTAATACATATTTTCGATCTCCATAGTTATTAAATAACTCTGTAGGGAAGCAGAGAAATATCAATAACCTCAGATATGCAGATGACACCACCCTTAAGGCAGAAAGTGTAGAGGAACTAAAAAGCCTCTTGATGAAAGTGAGAGAGGAGAGTGAAAAAGTTGGCTTAAAGCTCAACATGCAGAAAATTAAGATCGTGGCATCTGGTCCTATCACTTTAGGGGAAATAGATGAGGAAACAGTGGAAACAATGGCAGATTTTATATTTTCGGATGTCCAAAATCACTCTATAAGGCAGAAAGTGTAGAGGAACTAAAAAGCCTCTTGATGAAAGTGAGAGAGGAGAGTGAAAAAGTTGGCTTAAAGCTCAACATGCAGAAAATTAAGATCGTGGCATCTGGTCCTATCACTTTAGGGGAAATAGATGAGGAAACAGTGGAAACAATGGCAGATTTTATATTTTCGGATGTCCAAAATCACTCTAGATGGTGATTGCAGCCATGAAATTAAAAGACACTTACTCCTTGGAAGGAATGTTATGACCAACCTAGACAATATATTCAAAAGCAGAGACATTACTTTGCCAACAAAGGTCCATCCAGTCAAGGCTATGGTTTTTCCTGTGGTCATGTATGGATGTGAGAGTTGGACTGTGAAGAAAGCTGAGCGCTGAAGAATTGATGCTTTTGAACTGTGGTGTTGGAGAAGACTCTTGAGAGTCCCTTGGACTGAAAGGAGATCCAACCAGTCCATTCTGAAGGAGATCAGCCCTGAGATTTCTTTGGAAGGAATGATGCTAAAGCTGAAACTTCATTACTTTGGCCACTTCATGCGAAGAGTTGTCTCATTAGAAAAGACTGTGATGCTTGGAGTGATTGGGGGCAGGAGGAGAAGGGGACGACAGAGGATGAGATGGCTGGATGGTATCACTGACTCGATGCACATGAGTTTGAGTGAACTCAAGGAGTTGGTGATGGACAAGGAGGCCTGTCGTGCTGCAAATCATGGGGTCTCAATGAGTTGGACATGACTGATTGATTGAACTCAATTGAACTGATCTGGAAGCAGAGTAGATGGGATTTAGTGACCAGATTATGTCCTGGTACAGAATAAGAGTATCTTGAGTGAAGAAGTAACAGGTACTTTCAGGAGCTTTTTGCTGATATTCAACCAAGAATGATCTTTTAATCAGACATTCCTATAAGTCTTAACTCTTCTTTTCAAGTCCAGTGAAAGTTTTATGGGAAAGATAGTGTTAATAGAATAACAAAAGTTTAGAAGAAAGTAACTTTATCTAAATTTTGTAGTTCACACAAGCAGGCTTGCCTTTCTTCACCTTTTCATTATCACTGCTCTTAAATTGGGTGTCTCACAACACAGGACTTTGTTAATATCCAGTGGTCAATCAGAGAACTCATTTGGTAAGTTTTTGGAAGAAACATTTTCCTGCTTCCTATCACCAATTCCGTGGCACCAAGAAGCATGGTAATTAAAATGTGCTTATTTTAGGAGTCAGATCACCAGAGGTGTTAAGCTAATATAATTTTGATTATTATTGAAAATTTCACCATTAATAAAATGTCCTATATCTGAATGAATGAGAAAAGCAAGAGAAGAACAGAAAACTGACTTAGCTCTGTTGAACAAAGGAGGATATGATTAGGGGGAGAGAAGATTAGAAGGAAGAGTCATTCCCCAAAATGTCAGCAATTTTATTCTTTCATTCTTAACATGCTGTTTGAACAGTTCACAGCTAAAACTTGTTTAATCTCAAAATAGTGCATTTCTCACATTATGCAAATGATGATACATTAAGTTAATGGCCCAGAATAGGAGGAAAAATCAAGTGTTCCCTGGGTCAGATTGACAAGGTCAGTCTGAAAGTGCAATCTCTATTCTCATGAACACATCTCCACTGACCATGGATGATCACATATTTAGGATAATATCTGATTGCACTATGATCATGCAGATCTACTAATATATTATAGAACAATGGGTGCCTTTCCTTATTCCAGTATTTGGATAACACTTACAACTTAAAGAAAAGTGCATGGGTCTTATAAGATTTACATGCAAGAGGACAATTAAAAATAAACTTACTGCTTCTACATATTCCAGTATTTATCATGAAAGTAAAATATGATAAGACCAACTAAAACTGAATGGTTAAATAAAAATAGGGCATTCTTACAAACCTGTTTTTAGTTTCATGTAATTGAGAAGCATAATACTTTCAGAACTGACCCAGCTAGTTATTTCTCTTTCAGAGGAAAGTCTAATCTTCCTAGAGGTCTGAACTTAGAGTTCAGGGAAGAGCTGTCTTTTTTTTTTTTTTTTTTTTTATACTGAGTTTATCTCCTCCACCCAACCCCATTCTATCTAAAAATGAATAAATCTAAATCACATTAAACAGATGTGTGTACATATAAATCAAGACCACAAAAGCTTGGGTCAAAACCAAAAAGAAATAGTCAGGTTTGTAAACTTTATATTAAGCCTGAAGTGACAGGAATAAAAAAGTACTGGGTGAGGCTCCAAGGAGGTGAAGACCTGGAAAGGAATTGGGGGCTACCTGCAAATTATCCAGATAATTCTGACCTCTGAAATAGTGGCCACCACATAAGCTGCAGCTTATTTAAATCACAAAGTCACCATTTGGAGAAGTCAACCATCTGTCCTTTCACCCAGGAAACATTTCACTAATTAAAATACCAAATCTGGTATTCTTAGTTTGAGTACACTCAATTAAGACTCCTTGTTGTTTAAGAAGGTGTATTATACATCTGTGTCTCTTTAATTTAAAAAATAAAAATAAAAAAGTGTATTAAAGGAGTGAGAGGGAATCTCACCGACCATGCACAAAAAGGAAAAATCAACTCTCTTGATGCCTATGTGAGCAGGAAAGAGGATCTACTTTAGGATCAGGGATTCAGAATTTCCAGGAGAGAATGAGCAGCAACAATACTTCATGGATTCCATGCCTTGCTTTATTATAGAATTTCCCTCCTTTGATCTTTGGCTAATGCTGCCATAGGAGGTCTGAGGATTCCCAGTGAAGGCCCAAAGGTCACCAAGGACCTAACTTTGAGGAATTTTCCTGTCCACTGGTGGGTGTGAGTGAACAACTCCTGGAAGAGGGTCTGTGGGAATTCATAGAGGTGCAGAGCTGTTCTGCAATCCTCAAGGCACCCGTGTGCAGGAAATAGCAAAAGGAACAGATTAGACCTTCTGGAATGTGCTGTGTCCTCTACAGTGACTAGCAGAGGATGCTAACTTTTGCTAATTTATTTCAAGGCATGAAGTAAATCATGGTTGCCTATATTTGGATCCTGAATCATAAAACAAACAAACATCAATTATGACGCATTAAAAGTAGCCAAAAATTCTGTCAGTTTATCAAAGAATATCCTCCTTTGAATCTGAGTGCAGCCTGTGACCACTTGACCAATAAAGCACAAGAGATGTGATGCTGGGTCACATTTATGAGCCCAGTCATTTAGTGATCTGCTCCATTTGTTTTGTGGAATACTCCTTCTTACCAAGCATGGGCTTCCTTGGTGGCTCAGATGTTAAAGCGTCTGCCTCCAATGTGGGAAACCCGGGTTCAGTCCCTGGGTCAGGAAGATCCCCTGGAGAAGGAAATGGCAACCCACTCCAATATTCTTGCCTGGAGAATCCCACGGACGGAGGAGCTTGGTAGGCTACAGTCCACAGGGTCGCAAAGAGTCGGACACGACTGAATGACTTCACTTTCGATTTTCAAGAAGACTAGAGTGAGAACCATAAGGAAAGCAAAATAGACCCTTGGCCAACAGTCCAGCAGAGCACCCAGCCAGTAGCTGGCACACACTTTGGCTGCCACATGAGTGAGCCATCATGAAAGGAGATTCATCAACCCAGTCAAGCTGTACTATACACAAAACATAAAGCAGAGTCATAGTAATTGTTGTAGCCACAAATTCTGGGAAACAAATTTACTCAGAAAGACAATGCAGATAGTGGAGTGCAGTTTATTACACTGGTGGCCCAAGGCAGAGTCCCCTCTTAGCCAAGGACTCTGACCAGTTTTTCTGGAAACCTTATATACCCTAAGTATACGTGCCCAAACCCACCTCCTCAAATTCCCTGAAACTAGTCTGAACAAAGGAAAAGAAAGATACAATCAAAGTTAACCCGTGATTCATATGCCTTAAGCCTAGGTAGTTCAGTTCAGTTCAATTCAGTCGCTCAGTCATGTCCGACTCTTTGCGACCCCATGAATTGCAGCACACTAGGCCTCCCTGTCCATCATCAACTCCCGGAGTTTACTCAGACTCACGTCCATCGAGTCAGTGATGCCATCCAGCATGGTGAAAGTGAAGGTGAAGTCGCTCAGTCGTGTCCGACTCTTTGCGACCCCGTGGACTGTAACCTACTAGGTTTCTCCATCCATGGGATTCTCCAGGCAAGAATACTGAAGTGGATTGCCATTTCCTTCTCCAGGGGATCTTCCCGACCCAGGGATCGAACCCAGGTCTCCCGCATTGGAGGCAGACACTTTAACCTCTGAGCCACAAGGGAAACCCAACTAGTGAACAATTATAAATAGGCCTGTGGTCATACTCCAATAAGCATAACTGAATTTATGATTCTATTCGGTTACACAGATAATCAGGATGTTCTTTTAGGCAACAGAGAGTCTAGGTATGAGCCCTGGGGCTCCTCCTTCCAGGGGGCCTGATTTTCCAGTTGGTATGTCGTTCCCATAGATACAGAGCATATAGCTCAAAGTTCCCGGACTGGCTCAAGATGGAGTCCTGCTTTCAAGATGGAGCCTGTTCTGTCTGTTTCCTCCTTCATTCCCCGCTCTTGATGCTCTTAACTCATAGTATGAGCATCATTCATAGGGATATATTGCACCCTGACTCTCCGACCTCCAATTTGGGAGAATGACATCAACCTTTTGGTTACAAAGTTCATAATACATTGTAAAGTAAAGGATCCACAAAGCAGAACTATCAAGGCAACCATAACAAAGGTAAATATAGTTTTCCACCAGTCACCCTTCACCCAAGATAGGACTGAAGTCCAAAAAGGAAGATTATTATCAGAAATAACTTTTACCTGACCTTTCATGTCATCTAGGGTGGCTGATATTATAGCAAGATAAATCAGGATATATACAACATTCAACTTTAATTATAGCACAGGTCCCTCTTTGTACTGAAACTATAGTTAGTCTCAAGATGATACCAGCAAGTCCTGTAGCAGCAGTTGATTACAGAGCTTCATCTCTTTTTCTTCTTTCAGATGATCTTGGTTTCACAGGGATCAGTGGGGTCCTTTTGTATAGTCCACTCAGCATCCTCAGGGTCTGAGTGGTATGCTCTCTTATCCCTCATGTGGTGGATCCAGGGAATGACACCTGCAACTTTAACTGCAGTAGAGTTGGTTAGAACAACAGTATTTGCACCCTTCCAATGGGCGATGGCACCCGACTCCAGTACTCTTGCCTGGAAAAGCCCATGGATAGAGGAACCTGGTGGGCTGCAGTCTATGGGGTCGTGAAGGGTTGGACATGACTGAGTGACTTCATTTTCACTTTTTGCTTTCATGCATTGGAGAAGGAAATGGCAACCCACTCCAGCGTTCTTGCCTGGAGAAGCCCAGGGACATAGGAGCCTGGTGGGATGCCGTCTATGGGGTCGCACAGAGTCGGACACGACTGAAGTGACTTAGCAGCAGCAGCAGCACTAGCTCAGGTAGCTCTGCCAATATGAGAACTTTAATAGAGGCTTCACTTGTCACCCCCAAGCCCTCGGCTGCTTGTTTAGTGGTCTTATCTGCCAGTCTGTTCCCTGAGCCCGGGGAGTGTCCTCTTTTTGACGTCCTCAGCAGTGTATGCCTGCAACCCTTTCTGGTTCCCAGGCAGCATCTAATAGGGTCTTAATTTCTTCCTTATTTTTAGTATCTTTTCCACTAGCTGTAAAAGGCCTCTCTCCTTGTACAGAGTCCTGTGGTGTGGCAAAAGCATACCTAGAGTCTGTGTAAATGTCCGTTTTCTTACCTTTTGACAGCTGGAGGGCCTGCATTAGAGCATATAGTTCGGCCTGTTGAGTGGACCAGTGTGATGGCAGAGAGCTAGCCTCAACGATGGTTTCTTCCATGACTACTGCATATCCCAACAGTCACTGTCCTTGTTTCACCAGGCTGGTGCCATTGGTGTACAGGACCAATTCTGGGTCCGGGATTGGCTGGTCTCTAAAGTCAGGTCTGCTGGTATATGTCCTTGCAGTCATGTGAGGGTCCATCTTCTCCCACAAGAAACAGAGTGGCCAGATTCAGGGCCTGACAAGGCTCAGTAGTAACATAGGGGTTCTCACATAACAGTTCCTGGTATTGAGTAATCTGGGATGTTGACAGCCATTTATGGGGGTCCCCTGCAGGAAAGTGTGGACCTCATGGGGGACTTTTATGAACAAATCTTGGCCAAAAGTCAGCTTGGTTGCCTCCCGGACCAGTAAGGCAACTGCAGCAACTACCCATAAGCATCCCAGCCACCCAGTGGCAGCACTGTCCAGTTGGCTAGAGATAAGTCACTGGTCTTTCCCATATCCCCATAATCTGGGACAACACTCCCATAGCTACCTTGTCCTTTTCGGTCACGTAAAGAGTAAATGGCTTAGCAAGGTCTGGTGGGCCCAAGGAAGTTGCTGACGTAATTGTACCGGGTTGGAGTTCTAGTACCAGTAGGACTTGTTTTGCAAGCCTGGTGGGGGGTGAAGGGTTGTCTTCTGCCCAGACCTCAGGGAATTGTTGAGTTAACTCTCTCTCTTGACTGTTTAGCCCATCCGGTTTCCTTGCCGGGAGATTGTACAACCTCCATTCATCTTGAGGGGTTACTGAGAGGAACAGTAAATAGGTGATTGAGCCCTCCCGAACAATGGGTCTTTGGTGGGGGAAAAGGTCACTTGTGCCCCCAATTTAGACAGAAAATCTCTTCCTAACAAAGGTACTGGGCATTCAGGGATGTATAAAATTTCATGAGTCACTTGGTGTCCCCCCCATCTGACATTTTCAGGGTAGGCTAAAGACATAAAGGCTGCATTTATCACCACCTGAGACCCCGCAGCCACTGGCTGGGTCTATTGGTGTATAAAGTCTGTAGGCCTCACACAGTTTTTCTCAGAACTCAGAGGGTGATTCACTTTACCTTTGGATCACTT
This sequence comes from Oreotragus oreotragus, assembly GCA_006410675.1. Classification (NCBI taxonomy): domain Eukaryota; kingdom Metazoa; phylum Chordata; class Mammalia; order Artiodactyla; family Bovidae; genus Oreotragus; species Oreotragus oreotragus. The sequence continues at coordinate 175,745 of SJYX01021180.1, read as the reverse complement.
CAGAGGGTTTTGTGATACTCATAGCTTTTTGGGCCCCCTTCTTGAGACCTTGTAAAATAGTCACCTGATATCTCTCCAGGTGGTCCCTCCCTCCCTCTGTGTTACAGTCCCAGTTGGGCCTCTTATTGGGGGTGGCTAGTTCTGTCCACAACTGCGGGTTTGCAGTACCTTCAGTTGCTATTTCTCTTAACCATTTTCTGGCCTTAGTTAGGATCCTGTGCCCTTCCTCAGTGCAGAAAAGGGAGACTAGTAGTTGGATTATGTCATCCTATGCAGGGTGGTGGGTTCGAAAAATAGTCTCCATTAGCCTAATCATGGCTTGTGGCTCCCCCGAGTACAGTGGAGCATGCCTCTGCCAGTATAATATATCTGTAGAGGAAAATGGCTTGTAATAATAGGTTACAGGGGGCTGATGGTAGTTCCACATGCATTCTGAACTGGAGGCTGTCGTAACTCTCTGAGAGACATCTGTAGTGGAGTTTTTTCCCCCATGTTCCTTGGTGGAGCACAGCCTTTGTCTAATTGCTGTGTTTTCTTTCCCCTTCCTATCAGTACTCACCAGGAGAAGTAGATACAATCTAGGAGGTCCAGCTGAGGTGTAATTCTGGTGGCATTGACCAGAGGTCTCCATTGCTGGGATCAGAGCCTGCCAAAATAGTGGCTGTATGAACTCTGGGAGAGCCGATGGAAGAGCAGTGGCTGTTGCAGGAACTTCACTTGACCATGGATCGGGCATTAAGGTGGCCTCTGGTCCTTTTGGAGCACTGGGAGGCAGGCACTTCATTATCCAGTATGCGGTAAGGATCAAGTCATCCCTGTCTAAATCCTGTAGAATTTCCTTTTTTATCATCAGTGAATTTTTGTGCCATTAATCATTTTCCCTTTTCCTTCTGGATACAGAACCTTGTCCAAGTAGGAGGATCTTGAGCTAACCCTAACCATGAGTCAATATATGGATACTGATCCAGGTGTCCTGGCTCTCCTGTGACTACTGTATAGACTGCTTCTACTATTTTTAAGTTCATGGTGTTCTCGGGTGGCAATCCTACTCCCTAACCATTCGACCTCACAGAGTATGTGGTGGCAGTTAGGCTTAATTTTCATCCCATAGTCTCCTCCAAATCCCTTCTCTAAATTTTTAATCACGCACTCCAGTACAGTTGCCTTAGATTCACTTCCCCCCATCTTGCTTACCTTCTCGGATTTTCTTCTACNACCTCACAGAGTATGTGGTGGCAGTTAGGCTTAATTTTCATCCCATAGTCTCCTCCAAATCCCTTCTCTAAATTTTTAATCACGCACTCCAGTACAGTTGCCTTAGATTCACTTCCCCCCATCTTGCTTACCTTCTCGGATTTTCTTCTACTTTTCCTTTTCGTTCTGTTTACGAAGTTCTCAGTATATTTCCACTCAGTGACACTTAAATTGTCATTCTGCCTCCTTCCTAATTGGGGGGAGAAGAGCCTTACCTGCCAGATCCCAGGGGGAGAAGGAAGATTGTCGTCTTTTCACCTGCCAGTCAGCACAGCTGAACCAGAACACCACGTGATCCAAGACTGTTTCTCCCTTAACTTTTAAAGTCCATTCTTCCCTGGTGGGCCTGATCAGATGTGGATGAGAATACATGTGGGTTATATATCCCAGGTCCCAGGCCATCTGTGGAAAAGCCAATTCACACTCACTTCTGTATCCCCCTCCTTCTAACCTGACAACTCTGAGGGGGTCAAGAATTTCATAACAGATGGGACACCTCCTTGGGGAGGGCAGAATACGAGCACACAAAAACCAAGTTTCTTCTCCTAAAAATCCTCTGGCAATTGCTTGGTAATAATTTTCCCGAAGATGGCATGGACACCACCTCCTAAATGACCTTCACAAATTTCCTTCCTAAGCCTTAACATGCTNACAGATGGGACACCTCCTTGGGGAGGGCAGAATACGAGCACACAAAAACCAAGTTTCTTCTCCTAAAAATCCTCTGGCAATTGCTTGGTAATAATTTTCCCGAAGATGGCATGGACACCACCTCCTAAATGACCTTCACAAATTTCCTTCCTAAGCCTTAACATGCTCGTCAACCTGTGTACCAAGCAATCATTGCTATCTGCCTATTCCAGGCTCCTGTGGGTCTGTGCCCCTTCTAATCCCTCCCAGGGGGATGATCAGGCCCCCTCTTCCAGCCTACCAGGTGGATTCCTCCTCACCTGAGCTCTCAGGTCTCCTGCTGCCGTCCACTACCTGCTAACGTGAAAGGTCAGGGCATTGAGAAGCAGAATCCTTCCAGAAGGGCTAGGCTCCTTCCCCACTCTAGAAGATTCGAGCCTTAAGGCTTCGGAGTAGTCCCAAATGGGACTTGTCTCCTCAAAGTGAGGAGTTTCCCGGCCAAATGTTTTCACCAAATGTTTTCACCACACGTTCTGGGAAACAAACTCATTCAGAAAGACAATGCAGATAGTCGAGTGCAGTTTATTACACTGGCGGGCCCAAGTCAGAGTCTGCTCCTAGCCAAGGACCCTGACCAGTTTTTCTGAAAACCTTATATACCCTAAGTGTACATGCCTAAACCACCTCCGCAAACTCCCTGAAACTAGTCTGAAAAAAAGGAAAAGAAAGATACAAAGTTAATCCATGATTCATATGCCTTAAGCCTAGGTAGTTCAGTTCAGTTCAGTTGCTCAGTTGTGTCCGACTCTTTGCAACTCTATGAATTGCAGCACGCCAGGCCTCCCTGTCCATCACCAACTCCAGGAGTTCACTCAGACTCACACCCATCGAGTCAGTGATGCCATCCAGCCATCTCCTTCTCTGTCGTCCCCTTCTCCTCCTGCTCTCAATCCCACCCAGCATCAGAGTCTTTTCCAATGAGCCAGCTCTTCGCATGAGGTGGCCCAAGTACAGGAGTTTCAGCTTTAGCATCATTCCTTCCAAAAAAATCCCAGGGCTGATCTCCTTCAGAATGGACTGGTTGGATCTCCTTGCAGTCAAAGGGACTCTCAAGAGTCTTCTCCAACACCACAGTTCAAAAGCATCAATTCTTCGGCGCTCAGCCTTCTTCATAGTCCAGCTCTTACATCCATACATGACTACTGGAAAAACCATACCCTTGATTAGATGGACCTTAGTCAGCAAAGTAATGTCTCTTCATTTGAATATGCTATCTAGGTTGGTCATAACTTTTCTTCCAAGGAGCAAATATTCGTGTAAAAAAATAAATAAATACAAAAAAATTATATATATATAAAAAAATTTCATGGCTGCAATCACCATCTGCAGTGATTTTGGAGCCCCCAAAAATAAAGTCTGACACTGTTTCCACTGTTTTCCCCATCTATTTCCCATGAAGCAATGGGACCGGGTGCCATGATCTTCATTTTCTGAATATTGAACTTTAAGCCAACTTTTTCACTCTCCTCTTTTACTTTCATCAAGAGGCTTCTTAGTTCCTCTTCACTTTCTGCCATAAGGGTGGTGTCATCTGCATATCTGAGGTCATTGATATTTCTCCCAGCAATCTTGATTCCAGCTTGTGTTTCTTCCAGTCCAGCGTTTCTCATGATGTACTCTGCATAGAAGTTAAATAAGGTTATGCCTTAAGCTTAGGTAGTTCAGTTCAGTTCAGTTGCTCAGACAATATACAGCCTTGCCGTACTCCTTTTCCTATTTGGAACCAGTCTGTTGTTGTCCAGTTCTAACTGTTGCTTCCTGACCTGCATATTGGGCTATGACGACAGGCCTATTGATAATTGTCCACTGTATTATGCCTTAAGCTTAGGTAGTTCAGTTCAGTTCAGTTGCTCAGACAATATACAGCCTTGCCGTACTCCTTTTCCTATTTGGAACCAGTCTGTTGTTGTCCAGTTCTAACTGTTGCTTCCTGACCTGCATATTGGGCTATGACGACAGGCCTATTGATAATTGTCCACTGTTAACTACCTAGGCTTCCTGTATGCAGGTCAAGAAGCCTAGGTAGTTAAAAGTGGACAATTATCAATAGGCCTGTCGTCATACCCCAATAAGCATAATAGAATTTATGATTCTATTTGGTTACAAAGATAATTAGGATATTCTTTTAGGCAACAGATAGTCTAGGTATGAGCCCTGGGACTCTTCCTTCCAGGGGACTTGGTTTTCCAGTTGGTATGTCGTTTCCATAGATACTGGGCATATAGCTCAAAGTACACAGTCTGGCCCAAGATGGAGTCCTGCTTTCAAGTTGGAGCCTGTTCTGTTTCCTCCTTCATAATAAGTAAGGAAATCAAATGCATACTAACTTGGTTATTTTGGAAAGAGGAGTGATGTAGGCATGCCTTCAAAAGAGGTTAAAAACATCTATATACACAATACAAATTTATAATAAAGAAAAAAGTAACATTTACCATGTGAAGAGGAGACAAAATTATTTGATAATAAAAAAACAAGTTTTTTCCTCCCTGAAATGGCTGAAAACTACTATCTTGTTAGAAAAATATATTTTAATGGATACAGCTAATCATATATAAAATGAAGTATTATGGCATTTAAACATGTACACAAATGTATATGTTATATACCACACATTTTATTTTGCATCTTCAAATGCAACAAATGTTTGCAAAGTAAACTCTGAAAGAAAACAATTATGCTTAGCATCTCCTCAGTTTCTTTGAGCAGGAGGAGTTCAGGAAGCCTAAAATGCTTCATTGAAAATCACCAGCATCAGGACCACATAGGGTTTTACAGATCAAAGTAACACAGATCATGTTAAATCTAAACATGAGACCTGTTTATTCTTGAAAAAGTCTATTGGATTTTGTCAGATAATTGTGTATGATTTTTTTACTTCTCTGTTTTAATTATTAGAGGTATTTGCATGAAAACAGGATCCTTATGTTTAAGGGTTCATCTGTTCTTGCTGTTTCTCCCTCACTTGAAGACATTATCCAGCATCAGATAAACAGCAACAGAAGGAGATAAACTCTTAAAAGACAAAGATCTTTTTTTCATGCAAATGATTCTAGTAGTGCTTTGCAGTCAAATATGAGATGGATGGTATACAAATAATGTTGTCTGTAAGATATTTTTGTGTGTGTATTCTAGGCTATTTTTTCCCAAAGTGCCTGCTATACAAATAAAATAGTATTCAGTGAAAATGACCGTTTGCTTATCAAATGCCATTATTAGCAGAAAATGCAGATATAACTGAAATGTAGAGAGGCAGATCAAATGTCACTTTAAGTAAAGTTCACATCATGTTTAAGCAACACTTTCAAAAGCCAAATAACTCTATTGTGATTTTGGAAAATTCTTTTACAAAAATTTGTCATTTTTCTCATGCCTTTATTTTTCCATATATAAGGGCTTTTGTTTGCTCCTCAATAATATTCTCTCAAGTGCATTGAAAGAATATTTATTTCTTAGCCCACTATCCATAGGACTACCTTCAGTGTACAGTGTCCCAAACTAATAATGTGTAAATATTTAAGGACTATTGAGAAGGATTTAAGGAAGAAATTTTCAGTTATAATTGCAGATATCTGATTGTTTTACTTTAAATTACAGGGTGTCATTAATATCAATTAACACATTCATTCACATATGTTATATTCTTTAGTTCTTCAAATATCTTTCAAAGAAAACAAAAATGTTACTAAGACCATGTTTTAAAATAAAAACCATATCCATTGATTGCTTACAAGTCATATAACCAGGCAATGTTACATCTCATCCAGAATATTCAGGAATTCTAGTCTTCAGACTCAATATTTACCCACAGTATTATATATATATATATATAAAGATCCTTGGAATATCTATAAGAAATTAATTAGCAAAGCAGCAAAATTTTAATAAAACACATTTTACTTTGAAAGTTTCCGAGTTATCACAAGATTGAATCAAGGGGAAAGACATTCTTTAGGAGTGAGTTCATTTGCTTTGCAAATGATAAGAACAGTTTGTACAGAAACAGCATGAGTCTTATGGTTGCTGAGGGGAAGAATGGGGGAAGGGAGAGTTAGGCAGTTTGGGATCTACATGTACACACTGCTGTATGTTAAGTGGGTAGCCCACAGGGACCTACTACATAGCACGGGAACTCTGCTCAAAATTATGCAGAGCCTAGATGGGAAGGGAGTTTGAGGGATAACGTATACATGTATATGTATGAGTGAGTCCCTTTTCTGTGCACCTAAAACTATCACAAACTTGTTAATTGATTATACTTCAAAATAAAATAGTTTAAAAAGTAAAATAGCATTATAAAAAAAATAATGGTTTGTTGCTGGGGAGGAGATTTTGACATTATGGAAGAAATATCACTTAAAGATAGATGATGCTTATACTTGGTTTTTATATGTTCTAAGATAAACTTTAAGATATAAAATGTAGAAAACTTTGGTTTAGAAGGCAGATTATCATGATGGAAGAGGAGACTTGAAGCCAGTTCTGCCTGGTTTGCAGAGTTGGCTGGGTCCAAGATCTCAAATGCTGCTGAGCAACTAAGCCCATGTGCCACAACTATTGAAGCCTGGAGCCAGTGCTCTACAACTAGAGAGGCCACCACAAGAAGCCCTTGCACTGCAGTGATGGATAACCTCACTCCCCACAGCTAGAAAAAAGCTTCATGCAGCAGCAAAGACCCAATGCAACCATAAACAAATAAATAATTAAAAATATATATTTAAGAATCTTAAAATAACCAATATGCTAAAGAGGCACACTTTGGGGACAAACACTGCTTCCCTTATGCCCTGCTTTTAAGAGTACCCCGGAAGTTTTTTAATTGGGAAGCTGAGCTTTCCTAGCTTACTGAAACAGTCTCTTAGCCCAAAGAACTGCTAAATTCAGTTAAACACGAGTGTCTAATTTCAGGAAGTGATGATGCAGCTAAAGTCCCAAAGTTAGTCCTATATTGTTATAGAGACAGACATTTAATAAAAGAAACTTTTACATAAATAAAATAAAAACAAAAGTTAATGGCTGGAGTAAATTAAAAACCAATTTCTGATTCTGGAGGCAGCCAGTAAAGATTTCTACATGCCAGGGTCAAAGTATCCTTTGCAATTGATCTATCTGATAACGCAGTTGTGTGTGCAGGTAAGCTTTCTGTTTAGCCCACAGATCTGCAGAAAGAAAACTGGAAAAATAAGACATTAAGAACCAGCAATGTTTCAAACCAAAACTCATAAACATTAAATGGACTAAGTCACATGTTATTAATTCTTATCCTGCATAAATCCAATTTTTTCTCAGTTCTAGAAATTTTTACCAGTTCAGTCTTATGATCTTAAAATTATCAAAAACCTGTGTCTGCTAGAGTCCTTTTCATGAATTTCCTTGAAGATGAAACATTTTGGCATGAACATCTTTGCAAAACCGTCAGAGTAAAATAACAACTGGAAATGGTGAAAGACTTAAAATGGCCATGATTAAAAACTTAGTGAGAGTTCATTACAATGCAGTTAACAGGGAAATTACTTATTTCCATGACACACAACATTGTAAGATAATAATTAGAAACATGACTGATTAATATTATACCAAGGCATATCAGAATTTTAGGAATTTCACACAATTTCTGAAACATTTATATACCTATACAAATACAAGATAAAGAAGACAATATTACTTCTCATTTGCCAAGGCTTTCCATGTAACTTAACATACGAATAAGCCTGATTAGTTTAATAGTTCTCTTTAATAAAAAGAAAGAACAAATATTTTTAGGTGTTACAAAGGCCCTTTGGAAAATCCCAATGTCTATTTCAGGTCAAAAATACTTTATTTACAGTGCTGGAAGAATCAGGCTCCCTGACATCAGACTATACTACAAAGCTATTCTCATCAGCACACTATAGTACCAGCACAAAAGCAGAAATATAGATCAATAGAACAAGATAGAAAGACCAGAAGTAATTCCACACACAAAGGGCCAATTAATCTGCAACAAAGGAGGTAATATTACACAGTGGGGAAAGACAGTATCTTCAATAAACTTTGCTTGGAAATTGGACAGCTACAGGTTACCAAAAAAATGAAATTAGGACTTTTTAAACTTCATACAATAAGAAAAGCTCAAAATGGAATAAAGACCTAAATGTGTGACCAGACATTATAAAATTCTTGGAGAAAAACACACAGAAAACACTCTGACAAAAATTTCAGTAATATGATTTTTGATCCACATCCCAGAGTAAGGTAAAGAAAAGCAAAAATTAAAAAATGGGACATGTCAGTCATTCAGTCATTCAGTCATGTCCAACTCTTTGTGAATCCATGGATTGCAGCATGCCAGGCTTCCCTATGCACTGGTCTACTGGTCCATATTCCACTGGTTTGAATGAGACATATAATTAAATTCAAAAGCTTTTGCACAGAAAAATAAATAAATAAATATAATGAAAATAAACAAGGGAAAAACAAAAACAGATCAGGGGAAAACATTTGCAAATAATGTGATCTACAAGGAATTCAGTGAGTCAGTTCAGTCGTCAGTCATGTCCAACTCTTTGTTGCCCCATGGACTGCAACACGCCAAGCTTCCCTGTCCATCACCAACTCCCAGGGCTTGCTCAAAGTTATGTCCATTGAGTTGGTGATGGCATCTAACCATCGCATCCTCTGTCGTCCCTATCCTGCCTTCGTCTTTCCAGCATCAGGGTCTTTTCCGATGAGTCAATTCTTTGCATCAGGTGGCCAAAGTATTGGAGTTTCAGCTTCAGCATCAGTCCCTCCAAAGAATATTCAGGACTGATTTCCTTTAGGATGGACTGGTTGGATCTGCTTGCAGTCCAAGAGACTCTCAAGACTCTTCTCTACAGTTCAAAAGCATCATTTCTTCAGTGTTTAGTCTTCTTTATAGTCCAACTCTCACATCTGTACATGATTACTGGAAAAGCCATAGCTTTGACTAGACGGACCTTTGTTGGCAAAGTAATATTTCTGCTTTTTAATATGCTGTCTAGTTTGACCATAGGGTCTCCTGCATTGCAGGTGGATTCTTTACCAGCTAAGTTATCAGGGAAGCCCTTCCAAGGAACGTGCATCTTTTAATTTCATGGCTGCAGTCACCATCTGCAGAGATTTTGGAGCCCCCCCACCAAATGAAGTCTTTCACTGTTTCCATTGTTTTCCAATCTATTTGCCATGAAGTGATGGGATCAGATGTCATGATCTTAGTTTTTTTTTTTTTTTTAATTTATTTATTTTTTGTATTTATTTATTTTTTTACACGAACTCCCAAACATGAACCCCCCTCCCACCTCCCACCCCACATCTTCCCTCCAGATCATCCCCATACACCAGCCCCAAGCATCCTTAGTTTTTTGAATATTGAATTTTAAGCCAACTTTTCACTCTCCTCTTTTACTTTTTCAAGAGGCTCTTTAGTTCTTCCTCNTTTTTTACACGAACTCCCAAACATGAACCCCCCTCCCACCTCCCACCCCACATCTTCCCTCCAGATCATCCCCATACACCAGCCCCAAGCATCCTTAGTTTTTTGAATATTGAATTTTAAGCCAACTTTTCACTCTCCTCTTTTACTTTTTCAAGAGGCTCTTTAGTTCTTCCTCACTTTCTGCCATAAGTGTTGTGCCATCTGCGTATCTGAGGTTATTGATATTTCTCCCAGCAATCTTGTTTCTAGCTTGTGCTTAATCTGTCCCAGTATTTCACATGCTGTACTCTGCATATAAGTTAAATAAGCAGGGTGACAATATACAGCCTTGACTTGCTCCTTTCCTAATTTGGAACCAGTTCATTTTTCCATGTCTGGTTCTAACTATTGCTTCTTGACTTGCATACAGATTTCTCAGGAGGCAGGTAAGATTGTCTGGTATTCTCATCTCTCTAAGAATTTTCCACAGTTTATGGGGACTAAAAAGGGAAAATTTACAAATGGCTCATGTAGTTTAATGTCATCAAAACCAACAACTCAATCAAAAAATAGGCAGAATAACTAAATAAACATTTCTCCAAAGAAAACATACACATGGCCAAGAGGCACAGAAAAAGATGATCACATCACTAATAATTAGAGAAAAATCAAATCAAAACTACCATCAGATATAACCTCACACCTGTCAGAATCAGTTCAGTTCAGTTCAGTTGCTCAGTCGTGTCTGACTCTTTGCGACCCTATGAGTTGCAGCACGCCAGGCCTCCCTGTCCATCACCAACTCCTGGAGTTCACTCAGATTCACGTCCATCGAGTCAGTGATGCCATCCAGCCATCTCATCCTCTGTCTCCCCTTCTCTTTCTGCCCCCAATCCCTCCCAGCATCAAAGTATTTTCCAATGAGTCAACTCTTCACATGAGGTGGCCAAAGTACTGGAGTTTCAGCTTTAACATCAGTCCTTCCAAAGAAATCCCAGGATAGTTATCATCAAAAAATCCATAAACAGTAAATGAGAGAGGGTGTGGATAGAAGGGTACCCTTCTCTACTATTGATGGGAAAGTAAATTACTACCAAAAAAATATCACTTTCATTTCCGTCAGCCAATATGAAGAACTGCCATGGTCCAGCACCCCAGGATACAGGGGAACCTGAAGGAGAAACGGCATCGGTGAATGATTTAGAGAGAGATAAGAAAAGAATGTTGTAGATAAGAAAATAGAGGAGAGAAAGAGGCTGATATTCCTCGGTTTACATAGAAAGCCAATAAAACCCTGAGACAAAGAGTTTGCCCTGTTCAGAGAGGCCACAGGTGCCCTCCCAGTCTCCTGAGGGAGTGAAGATGCAGAACTTCTTCCCGTTCAGGTCTTAGAAACCCGGGCAGATAAGTGAACGCAGGGAGCCTCTATGCTCCAAGGGATTAGCCTGAAAAAGAGAGTAAGAGAGAGAAAGAAAAAAGACACACGGTGACCAACTTCTTTGAGTGAGACCCATTATTTTATTTTTTTAAAGGGACTTTTATAATTTAATTTGTACATAGAGGGGAATGAAAGATGCAAAGTCATACAGAGTCAGCCCAAACATTATATCTGTTTTGTCTTTATCAAAAACAGGATTTTTTCTGCATACCTTTCCCATAAATAATATTGTGTACATTATCTTCTGGCCTTGGAGGCCTGTGAACATTTTATGACCCTCTTTTGATAAAGGCTATTCAACCAAAAAACTTATTTTCCCTTGAAATGTTTTTTCTTTATATTTCTAATCTATGTCAGCCTGAGAAAATATCAAACAGAGTTACATTTCTCACGGAGCAAAGGTGCAGTAAGTTAAAACAAAGAAAGAACCAATTAGCTCAAAAGTCTGATGTGGTTAATTTCAAGGCTTCACTTGTTTTTCTTACATTCCAACTATGTTAACTAATGCCCTCCCAGGTACACAATGGATAAGAGATATGGGAACTTAGCAACAAGCATTGGCCCAATAATGAAATCCTATACCACACACTACTCTAATAACTTTTAACTCTTTGAAAGGTTCTATGTTTTAGGATTCCCATGCCTCTCAGAGTTGTGAGGCTCTGAACAATCATATGCATAGCTACAAGAGTCTGGATATACCTGCCAAGCAAACTAGAATGCTAATAGAGGGGGTTTAATTTGAAATATTCTTCTCATGTTCAGGAGGCTTATTAGCTATAGCCCTAAGTAGATTTTCTCCAGAGAAAGGTGGTTGAGGATAGACCCCTGTTAATATCAGGAGAGCTGGTGAAAGGCACAAAATAATAAGACACACAGATTCTGATTTTGGGGTACATGCTTGAGCAGATCTATGGAGCCCCTCAAGTCCTGAAGCCTTGCTTAACAGTTCTCTTCCACATGATCTTGTCATGAGTGGGATCTCCAGTGCGGGCTCCCAGTTCAGTTCAGTTCAGTTCAGTCGCTCAGTCATGTCCGACTCTTTGTGACCTCATGAATTGCAGCACGCCAGGCCTCCCTGTCCATCACCAACTCCCAGAGTTCACCCAGATTCACGTCCATCGAGTCAGTGATGTCATCCAGCCATCTCAACCTCTGTCGTCCCCTTCGGCTCCTGCCCCCAAACCCTCCCAGCATCAAAGTCTTTTCCAATGAGTCAACTCTTCACATGAGGTGGCCCAAGTACTGGAGTTTCAGCTTTAGCATCATTCCTTCCAAAGAAATCCCAGGGTTGATCTCCTTCAGAATGGACTGGTTGGATCTCCTTGCAGTCCAAGGGACTCTCAAGAGTCTTCTCCAACACCACAGTTCAAAAGCATCGATTTTGCAATGCTCAGCCTTCTT
>SJYX01021180.1:115653-149556 GCA_006410675.1 Oreotragus oreotragus | reverse complement strand
AAAAAAAAAAAAAAACACAAAGATTTTTATTGTTACAAGAGATCAGAACATTGTAGTTAAAACAATGTCTCTGGTTTCTCACAAAAATGTTAAACACTCTCAGTCACAAACCTGATAATTGTGACACTGGAAAGATTCTTTTGGAATGAGACGTCTCAAACATAACAAGACATTGAAGGTTGAGACAAAAAAAGCCCTTTATGGACCAGATTGGTTCATGACAAACTCTACTGAGAACTTAGATGTTGGGACAAACAGACTGATGCTCCTCAGAGCCACAATATGTTTGACTGTCTTCAGACACTTTCCTATACATGCATCCTTCAGCTGTCAAAGACCAGATAGGCTATTCTCACTAATCACAAAGTCACGATATGAAGATGAAGAACAAGATGAAAGGAAAATTCATTACAACTATGATTCCCCTTCTATGACAAATGACAAAAACAAAAGAAAATAATAGCTATCTCTTTGATGAAAAGGATGAATAGAAAGTAAGAGAACTCATAACAAATTTTTACTCAAAGAACTAATTCTCACAAGTATTGTCTCCTGATAGTTCAAATTTGAAATGGAAGGAACAAGAAAAATTTACCTTCCTCTTGAAACTGACCAGGACCACTGTAGGGCTCCTGGTCACAAAAGCCTATATGTTTCCCTTGTTTCTTGTTTGTAGGAAATAGGCTGCATTCAGCCTCCATGACCTTCCCCAAGTTGCAAAGAACAGTTTTAAACAGTTGCTAATTAGGGAAGGTAGGGATACAGAGAGAAGGGAAGAGCAGCTAAGAAACAAGAGTGCAGACTCCTCAAGGGATACACATAGCAATATCTTTGTACACTTATGGTGAACACTTATGGAAGAAGTTAACTACTTAATGAAACATTCTTCATTCCAGAGAGAGGGTCACAGTTCAATAACTTCAAGAAAAACAGGAGCCCACTATGAAACCATTTGATATCAGATGATTCTGGACTGAAGTAATGCAGGTCCTGCAGGCACAGTGACTCTTACCAGAAACCCTGTTCCTTGATTATAAAACTCCTCACACGCACACACCCCACACCACCCAGGTTGCAACACAATTTTGAGAGCATCAGCAAGGGGTGTCCCCTTCTGTCTGGGAAAGCAATAAAGCTATTCTTTTCTATTTCACTTAAAGCTCTGTCTCTGCTATTCAATTTGATACTGTTGTACAGAAGTTGAATCTTGGCGTCACTGGTTTGATTGGGTACCACAAAATGAGATCCAGGAAATCTGACTTTTGTAAGAATTCTTAATCTTCACCAGCTTCTGCCAATTTTCTAAGATCTTGTCTGTAGTCTCTTTAGAAAATACGGTGTCTCCAAAAGTCCCTCCAGTTGTTGTCAAACTGTGAAGGAGAAAAAATAATTTTTCCTCTACCCTTCTAGGTTCTAGGCTGATTTTGTTGTTCAGTCACTCAGTCGTGTCCAACTCTTTGCAGCCCCATGGACTTCAGCACACCAAGCTTCCCTGTCCTTCACCATTTCCTGGATCTTGCTCAAACTCATATCCTTTGAGTCAGTTATGCCATCCAACCACATCACCCTGTATCATCCCCTCTCCTCCTGCCTTCAGTCTTTCCCAGCATCAGGGTCTTTTCTAATCGGTTGGCTTTTCACATCAGATGGTCAAAGTATTGGAACTCCAGTTTCAACATCAGTCTTTCTAATGAATATTCAGGGTTGATTTCCTTTTTTTTTTTTTTTTTTAGCCTTTGTGATTTTTCTTTTCCTTTTTTTTCTTTATTTTACTTTATAGTACTCTATTGGTTTTGGCATACATTGACATGAATCTGCCACGGGTGTACACGAACTCCCAAACATGAACCCCCCTCCCACCTCTCACCCCACAGATTGACTGGTTTGAACTTTTTGCAGTCCAAGGGACTCTCAAGAATCTTCTCCAGCACCACAGTTGTGAATGTGAATTCTTCAGCACTCAGCCTTCTTTATGATCCAACTCTCACATCCATACGTGACTACTGGAAAAACCATAGCTTTGAGTATATGGACATTTGTTGGCAAAGTAACATCTTTGTTTTTTAATATGCTGTTTATGCTTGTCAGAGGTTTTTTTTCCCTTGGTTGATAAGCTACTGTAAAGACACAGATTAACAGCAAAACAAACAAGCAACAACACAGCAACAGAACTACAAAAAAATTTTTAAAAAGGAAAAAATAAAACCAAACAACAAACAAACAAAACAAAACTAACAGAAGTTTAATAACATGCATATATCCCTTGTAAACATAGAAGGAACCCAGGAAAAATAACTTCCTGAAATGGCCCAAGCCATTACCTTAAATATCAACTAAAACTAATGACAAAAGATGTTCAGTTCAGTTCAGTCGCTCAGTCGTGTCCGACTCTTTGTGACACCATGAATCACAGCACCCCAGGCCTCCCTGTCCATCACCATCTCCTGGAATTCACTCAGACTCATGTCCATCGAGTCCATGATGGGGACCCCAGTGTTCACTGAAACACTATTTACAACAGTCAGAACAAGAAAGCAACCTAGATGTCCATAGAGAGATGAATGGATAAGGAAGATGTGGTACATATATACAATAGAATATTACTTAGCAATAAAAAAGGAACAAAATTCAGTCATTTGTAGTGATATGGATGGACCTAGAGTCTGTCATACAGTGTGAATAAGTCAGAAAGAGAAAACAAGTATTGTACATATATTAATGCATATATGTATATGGAATCTAGAAAAATAGTACAGATGAACTTACTTCATGTGTAAAGGGCCAGAATAAGGATGCAGACATAAAGAAAAGACATCTGCACACAGGCAGGAAGGGTAGGGTAGGATGAGTTGGGAGAGTAGCTCTGATATATGTAAACTACCATGTCTGAAATAGATGCCTAATAGGAAGCTGCTGCATAACACAGGGAGCTCTGCTTGGTTCTCTGTGATGATCTAGACATGTGGGATGGAGAGGAGGTAGAAGGGAGGTCTTAGAGAGAGGGGATATACATGTATATATACACCTGATTCACTTTTTTTGTATAGCTGAAACTAACACAACATTGCAAAGTAATTATCAGTTCAGTTCAATCATTCAGTTGTGTCAACTCTTTGCAACCCCATGAACCACAGCATGCTGGGCCTCCCTGTCCATCATCAACTATCGGAGTCTACCTAAACCCGTCTATTGAGTCGGTGATGTCATCCAACCATCTCATCCTCTGTCATCCCCTTCTCCTCCTGCGCTCAATCTTTCCCAGCATCAGGGTCTTTTCAAATGAGTCAGCTCTTTGCATCAGGTGGCCAGAGTATTGGAGTTTCAGTTTCAATACCAGTCCTTCCAATGAACACCCAGGACTGATATGTTTAGGATGGACTGGTTGGATCTCCTTACAGTCCAAGGGACTCTCAACAGTCTTCTCTAACACCACAGTTCAAAAGCATCACTTCTTCAGTGCTCAGCTTTTTTTATAGTCCAACTTTCACATCCATACATGACCACTGGAAAAATCATAGCCTTGACTAGATGGACCTTTGTGGACAAAGTAATTATAGTCAAATTTTAAAAAAATAAATGAAAAATCAAAAGATGTTGGTCTTTCTTGTATTCAAGTGGTTTTGTTGTGTGAGTTCTCACTATTTGATACTCCCTACGGTTAGTTCTCTAACAGTTTAGGGTCTTGGAGTCTGCTCCTACTCCAAAGACTCAGGGCTTTATCTCTGGTCAGGAACGAAGATTCCACAAGTGGTTTGTTATGTCATTAAGTGAAACTAAAACAAATATCCAAAAATGAGAAACCAAAGATGAGCCCCAGACAAATGGCAGTTACAAAATCAGGTAAATAATAATTAAAATAATGGAATATACACATATACATATATACCCATGAGCAAATACAAAACATTCTAACAAAAATATAGTACAGTAGATTAACATATGGACAAAGGAAATAAAAAAATCATATTTACTAGTTAAGAAAAAATCTAAAGCACAAACTAGAAAACAAAACTAAAGCAAGGTGCCAATTGGGGAATAAAGGAATGAAAATAAAACTAACAAATAATTTGAGAAAAATGGAGAAAAAATGAAAAGAAAGAAAGAACGGATATGCAAAGTTAAATAGAGGTAGATAAAGAAGATTTATACATGTTAAAGATTAACTGCAAGGGGAAAAGAACAATAGGAAAAACAAATAAAGGAATAAATGTATAAATATTAATAATAGTTTTAAAAATTAAAATTATAAAAAGAGAAAATAAAAGAGATCAAAAGCTTAATTAGATTTTATAGAGCCAATAAAATTGACAACTACAACAGAAAGAGGGGGAGGGAAGCCGAAAGAATCTACAGAACAAGTCAAAACATAAGAATAATAAATGTTTTTCTTTAGTCACTGCTGTCAGAGTCCTTTCCCCTGGTTGGAGTCACAGTTACCTCAGCTCCCTAGGATGCCCCACCTCCCCCCAACACTGTGCTCATCTCTGGACCTGCTATGGGGGCTGCTCAGATTTTAATCTGGCCCTACTCCTGTGTGTTTTTGCCTCCAATGTCCACAGCTACCAGAACTACTGTGTTTTCTTTAGTGGGGAGCTCTAAGTGACATTTTATATATTCCATAGACAAACAGTCTGCCTAGTTGATCCTGTGGATTTAATCTGCAGCTTCTTCTGCTGGTGGGAAGGTTTTGGGTCTTTTTCTTTAGACACACTGTGGCTGGCTTTCAATTGTGGTTTTATTTCCACTTCTACATGTGGATTATCCACTGGGGTTTGGTCCCGAGGCAGCCCTGGAGGACATGGCTTTGCCCCTGTGAGGGCAAGATGTGGAGGCAGTGCAGCTGCTTGGGTTGCAGGATTTCACAATTC
This sequence comes from Oreotragus oreotragus, assembly GCA_006410675.1. NCBI lineage: Eukaryota > Metazoa > Chordata > Mammalia > Artiodactyla > Bovidae > Oreotragus > Oreotragus oreotragus. Next base: position 144,688 of record SJYX01021180.1, on the reverse strand, counting down.
ATATAAAAACACAAAAGACTGTAAAGAGCCAAAGCAGTCTTGAGAAAGATGAATGGAGCTGGGGGAATCAACCTTCCTGACTTCAGATTATACTACAAAGCTACAGTCATCAAGACACTGGCACAAAAACAGAACTATAGACCAATGGAACAAGATATAAAGCCCAGAAATAAACCCATGCACCTATGGGTAACTTATTTTTGACAAAGGAGGCCTGAATATATAATGGGGCAAAGATAGCCTTTTCAGTAAATAGTGTGGGGAAAACTGGACCGCTACATGTAAAAGAATGAAATTAGAACACTTCCTAACACCATACACAAAGATAAACTCAAAATGGATTAAAGACCTCAATGTAAGACCAGAAACTATACAACTCTTACAGGAAAACGTTGGCAGAACACTCAATTACATGAATCAAAGCAAGATCCTCTATGACCCACCTCACACAGGAACAGAAATAAAAACAAAAGTAAACAAGTGGGACCTGATTAAACTTCAAAGCTTTTGCACAGCAAGTAAAAGTTTAAACAAATTGAAAAAACAACCCATAGAATGGGAGAATATAATAGCAATGGAACAACTGACAATAGATTAATTTCCAAAATATACAAGCAGCTCATACAACTCAACACCAGAAAAACAAACAACCTAATCAAAAAGTGGGGAAAAGACCTAAACAGACATTACTCCAATGAAGACATACAGATGGCTAGCAAACACATGAAAAGATGCTCAGTGTCGCTCATTATTAGACAAATGAAAATCAAAACTACAATGAGATATCACCTCACACCAGTCAAAATAGAAAGTGAAGTCGCTCAGTCGTGTCCAACTCTTTGCGATCCCGCGGACTGTAGCCCACCAGGCTCCTCTGTCCATGGGATTCTCCAGGCAAGAATACTGGAGTGGGTTGCCATTTCCTTCTAAAACCAGTCAGAATGTCCCTCATCAAAAAGCCTACAAACAAGAAATGCTGGAGAGGGTGTAGAGAAAAGGGAATGCTCTTCAACTGTTGGTAGGAATGTAAATTGATACAGCCACTATGGAAGATAGTATGGAGATTCCTTAGAAAACTAGAAATAAAACCACCCTATGAGTCAGCAATCCAACTCCTAGGCATACACCCTGAAGAAACCAAAAGTGAAAAATATACATGTATCACATTGTTCATTGCAGCACTATTTTCAATAGTTAGAACATGGAAGCAACCTAGATGCTCACTGACAGATAAACGGATAAAGAAGATGTGGTACATATATACAATGGAAAACTACTCAGCCATAAAAAGGGCTGCATTTGAGTCAGTTATAATGAGGTGGATGAACCTAAAACCTATTATAAGGGTGAAGTAAGTTAGACAGAGAAAGAGAAATATCATATTCTAGCACATATATGCCAAAGCCTTTGACTGTGTGGATCACAGTAAAGGGTGGAAAATTCTGAAAGAGATGGGAATACCAGAACACCTGACCTGCTTCTTGAGAAATCTGTATGCAGGTCAGAAAACAACAGTTAGAACTGGACATGGAACAACAGACTGGCTCCAAATAGGAAAAGGAGTATGTCAAGGCTGTATATTGTCACCTTGTTTATTTAATTTATATGTAGAGAACATTATGAGAAATGCTAGGCTGGATGAAGCATAAGTTAGAATTAAGATTACTGGGAGAAATATAAAAAAACCTCAGATATGCAGATGACACCACTCTTATGGCAGAAAGAGAAGAATAATTAAAGGGTCTCTCCTCTTGAAAGAGGAGACTGAAAAAGTTGGCTTAAAGCTCAACATTTAGGAAACTAAGATCATGGCATCCAGTCCCATCAGTTCATGGCAACTGAAAGCAGTGGCTGACTTTATAAATTTGGCCTCCAAAATCACTGCAGATGGTGAGTGCAGCCGTGAAATTAAGACACACTTACTCCTTAGAAGGAAAGTTATGGCCAACCTAGACAGCATATTAAAAAGCAGAGACATTACTTTCCCAAAAAAGTTCCATCTAGTCAAGGCTATGGTTCTTCCAGTGGTCACATATGGATGTGAGAGTTGGACTATAAGGAAAGCTGAGTGCTGAAGAATTGATGTTTTTGAACTGTGGTGTTGGAGAAGAGTCTTGAGAGTCCTTGGACTGCAAGGAGATCCAACCAGTCCATCCTAAAGGAGATCAGTCCTGGGTTTTCATTGGAAGGATTGATGTTGAAGCTGAAAATCCAATACTTTGGCCACCTGATACGAAGAGCTGACTCCTTTGAAAAGACACTGATGATGGGAAAGATTGAGGGCAGGAGGAGAAGGGGGTTACAGAGGATGAGATGGTTGGATGATATCACCAACTCAATGGACATGGGTTTGAGTGGACTCCGGCAACTGGTGATGGACAGGGAGGCCTGGTGTGTTGCAGTTCATGGGGTCACAAAGATTTGGACATGACTGAGTGACTGAACTAAACTGAATACATATATATGGAATCTAGAAAAATGGTACTGAATAATTTATTTACAGGGAAACAAAGGAGAAACAGATATAGAGAATAGACTCTGTCTCTTATACACATCTAGATGTGTATAAGAGACAGGAATCAGGTAGCCAAAGTATTAGAGTTTCAGCTTCAGCATCAGCCCTTCCAATGAACACCCAGGACTGATCTCCTTTAGGATGGACTGGTTGGATCTCCTTGCAGTCCAAGGGACTCTCAAGAGTCTTCTCCAGCACCACAGTTCAAAAGCATCAATTCTTAGACTGCAAGGAGATCCAACCAGTCCATCCTAAAGGAGATCAGTCCTGGGTTTTCATTGGAAGGATTGATGTTGAAGCTGAAAATCCAATACTTTGGCCACCTGATACGAAGAGCTGACTCCTTTGAAAAGACACTGATGATGGGAAAGATTGAGGGCAGGAGGAGAAGGGGGTTACAGAGGATGAGATGGTTGGATGATATCACCAACTCAATGGACATGGGTTTGAGTGGACTCCGGCAACTGGTGATGGACAGGGAGGCCTGGTGTGTTGCAGTTCATGGGGTCACAAAGATTTGGACATGACTGAGTGACTGAACTAAACTGAATACATATATATGGAATCTAGAAAAATGGTACTGAATAATTTATTTACAGGGAAACAAAGGAGAAACAGATATAGAGAATAGACTTATGGACATGGGGAGAGGGGAGGGGAGGGTGAAAAGTATGGAAAGAGTAACATGGAAACTTAACATTTACTTCACTTCATATGCTCAGTCATGTCTGACTCTTTGGACCTCATGAATTGCAGCACACCAGGCCTTTCTGTCCGTCACCAGTTTCCGGAGGTCACCCAAACTCATGTCCATAGAGTCGGAGATACCGTCCAGCCATCTAATCCTCTGTCATTCCCTTCTCTTCCTGCCCTCAATCCCTCCCATCAGAGTCTTTTCCAGTGAGTCAACACTTCACATGAGGTGGGCAAAGTATTGGAGCTTCAGCTTTAGCATAAGTCCTTCCAGAGAACCCAGGACTTCTCTCCTTTAGAATGGACTGTTTGGATCTCCTTGCAGTCCAAGGGACTCTCAAGAGTCTTCTCCAACACCACAGTTCAAAAGCATAAATTCTTTGGTGATAATCTTTCTTCACAGTCCAACTTTCACATCCATTCATGACCACTGGAGAAACCACAGCCTTGACAAGACGGACCTTTGTTGGCAAAGTAATGTCTCTGCTTTTAATATGCTGTCTAGATTGGTCATAACTTTCCTTCCAAGGAATAAGTGTCTTTTAATTTCATAGCTTCATTCACCATCTGCAGTGATTTGGGAGCCCCAAAAATAAAGTCTGACACTGTTTCCACTGTATCCCCATCTATTTTCCATGAAGTGATAGAACCAGATGCCGTGATCTTACTTTTCTGAATGTTGAGCTTTAAGCCAACTTTTTCACTCTCCACTTTCACTTTCATCAAGAGGCTTTTTAGCTCCTCTTCACTTTCTGCCATAAGGGTGATGTCATCTGCATACCTGAGGTTATTGATATTTCTCCTGGCAATCTTGATTCCCGCTTTTGCTTCCTCCAGCCCAGCATTTCTCATGATGTACTCGGCATATAAGTTAAATAAGCAGGGTGACAATATATAACCTTGACATACTCCTTTTCCATGTCCAGTTCTAACTGTTGCTTCCTGACCTGTGTATAGCTTTCTCAAGAGGCAGGTCGGGTGGTCTGGTATTCCCATCTCTTTCAGAATTTTCCACCGTTTGTTGTGATCCACACAGTCAAAGGCTTTGGCAATGTCAATAAAGAAGAAATAGATGTTTTTCTGGAACTCTCTTGTTGTTTGTTTTTTTTTTTCCGTCATCCAGCAGATGTTGGCAATTCGATCTCTGATTTCTCTGCCTTTCCTAAAACCAGCTTGAACAAATGGAAGTTCATGATTCACATATTGCTAAAGCTTGGCTTGGAGAATTTTGAGCATTACTTTACTAGCGTGTGAGATGAATGCAATTGTGTGGTAGCTTGAGCATTCTTTACCATTGCCTTTCTTTGGGATTGGAATGAAAACTGACCTTTTCCAGTCCTGTGGTCACTGTTGAGTTTTCCATATTTGCTGCCATATTGAGTGCAGCACTTTCACAGCATCATCTTTCAGGATTTAAAATAGCTCAACTGGACTTCCATCACCTCCACTTGCTTTGTTTGTAGTGATGCTTTCTAAGGTTCGCTTGATTTCACATTCCAGGATGTCTGGCTCTAGGTGAGTGATCACACCATCATGATTATCTGGGTCATGAAGATCTTCTTTGTACTGTTCTTCTGTGTATTCTTGCCACCTCCTCTTAATATCTTGTGCTTCTGTTAGGTCCATACCATTTCTGTCCTTTATCAAGCCCATTTTTGCATGAAATGTTCCCTTGTTATCTCTAGTTTTCTGGAAGAAATCTCTAGTCTTTCCAATTTTGTTGTTTTCCTCTATTTCTTTCCACTGATTGCTGAGGAAGGCTTTCTTATCTCTCCTTACTATTCTTTGGAACTCTGCATTCAGAGGCTTATATCTTTCCTTTTCTCATTTGCTTTTTGCTTCTCTTCCTTTCACAGCTATTTGTAAGGCCTCTCCAGACAGCCATTGTGTTTTTTGCATTTGTTTTCCATGGGGATGGTCTTGATCCTTGTCTCCTGTACAATGTCACGAACCTCATTCCATAGTTCATCAGGCACTCTATCTATCAGATCTAGGCCCTTAAATCTATTTCTCACTTCCACTGTATAATCATAAGGGATTTGATTTAGGTCATACCTGCATGGTCTAGTGGTTTTCCCCACTTTCTTCAATTTAAGTCTGAATTTGGCAATAAGGAGTTCATGATCTGAGCCACAGTCAGCTCCTGGTCTTGTTTTTGTTGACTGTATAGAGCTTCTCCATCTTTGGCTGCAAAGAATATAATCAATCTGATTTCGGTGTTGACCATCTGGTGATGTCCATGTGTAGAGTCTTCTCTTGTGTTGCTGGAAGAGGGTGTTTGCTATGACCAGTGCATTTTCTTGGCAAAACTCTATTAGTCTTTGCCCTGCTTCATTCCGCATTCCAAGGCCAAATTTGCCTGTTACTCCAGGTGTTTCTTGACTTCCTACTTTAGCATTCCAGTCCCCTATAATGAAAAGGACATCTTTTTTGGGTGTTAGTTCTAAAAGGTCTTGTAGGTCTTCATAAAACCGTTCAACTTCAGCTTCTTCAGCATTACTGGTTGGGGCATAGACTTGGAATACTGTGATATTGAATAGTTTGCTTTGGAAAAGAACAGAGATCATTCTGTCATTTTTGAGATTGCATCCAAGTACTGCATTTTGGACCCTTGTTGACTATGACGGCTATTCCATTTCTTCTAAGAGATTCCTGCCCACAGTATTAGATATTATGGTCATCTGAGTTAAATTCACCAATTCCAGTACCATATATAAAATAGACAACCAATGGGAATTTGCTATATGTCTCAGGAAATTGAAACATGGGCTTTGTGTCAGCCTGGAGGATTGGGATGGGGAGGGAGATAGGAGGGAGGTTCGAAAGGGAGGAGATATATGTATAGCAATGGCTGATTCATGTTGTGTTTTGACAGAAAACAGTAAAATTATGTAAAGCAATCATCCTTCAATTAAAATAAATACATTTTAAAAATAAAAAAGATTTTGAGAGACAGTGTGAAGGAGGAAGCTAGTATAGCAGGTGACTTGGAAAAACATAATAAACAAGGGTGAAGTTTTAATACAAATTTGTCACTGTATTCTTCATTGATCAAACATTTCTAGAGTCATCTTCTCTTCGGTATTCAAAGGGAGGAGATAGACTACAAATGGGGATATTTTTAATAAATGCAAATATCTCTTTCAAAAGGATATGTTTTACTCAGTTTTAAGTACTTTGCCTGTGTGGTGTTTCTTAAAAATAATCAGGTAAAACAGTCAACATGCCAAAGAGGCATATTTTGTGGTGAAAAATTCTGCTTCTCTTCAACCCAAAGGTGGCACTTTGAAAACAGGAAGTAATCTGATGAGTTGTACAATTGGCTGTTCATTTCTTTGCTTCTTAAAAATCTAACAAGAATGACAATCTCAGTCTTTTTCTCTCTTTTTCTCTCCCTCCCACTTTGGGTTTAACTTTCACTAAAGTTCCTGAAATTGAAATAGAAAGTACTTAAAATTTATTATAATACATTTTTCTATCATTTAAGATGTCCTGTCATCTGGATAGGCTCCTAAGGCCACTTATAAAAGCATAATCACTGGTCAAAGCCTACACAATGCACAAACTTAATAACTTATTGTTTCCCCTAATTTCTTCTATCAGACAAAATGTTGAGCAATTTTTTTGCTATGTTTATGTCAACATACAAGGAGAAAAGTAAAGCTTACTTTGCTTTTCTTCCACTTACTATAAATATATGTATGTATATATATATATATATATATAAAATACACATATAAAAATATGGTAAATGCCAACTTAGATTGATTATATTTTGTGTAGCCAAGGATGGAGAAGCTCCATACAGTTAACAAAAACAAGACTGGGAGCTGACTGTGGCTCATATCAAGAGCTCCTTACTGCAAAATTCAGGCTTAAATTGAAGAAAGTGGTGAGAACTGCTCGGAGAAGGAGATGGAACCCCACTCCAGTACTCTTGCCTGGAAAATCCCATGGACAGGGGAGCCCGCAGTCCATGGGGTCGTGAAGAGTCGGACATGACTGAGCGACTTCCCTTTCACTTTCACTTTTCACTTTCATGCATTGGAAAAGGAAATGGCAACCCACTCCAGTGTCCTTGCCTAGAGAATTCCCTGTCTCTTATACACAGTCATTGAAATTCCTGTCTCTTATACACATCTAGATGTGTATAAGAGACAGCAGAAATACAAGGCAAAATGGTTGCCTAAGGAGGCCTTACAAATAGATGAGAAAAGAAGAGATGCAAAAGGCAAAGGAGAAAAGGAAAAATATACTCATCTGAATGCAAAGTTCCAAAGAATATCAAGGAAAGATAAGCAAGTCTTCCTAAGTGATCAACGCAAAGAAATAGGAAAAAAAAAAAAAAATGGAAAAGATGAGTGATCTCTTCAAGAAAATTAGAGCTACCAGGGGAACATTTCATTAAGATGAGCACAATAAAGGACAAAAATGGTATGCACTTAAGAGGAGCAAAAGGTATCAAGAAGAGATGTCAAGAATAAACAGAAAAAAACTATTCAAAAATGTCTTAATGACCTGGATAACCAAGATGGTGTGATCACTCACCTAGAGCCAGACATCCTGGAGTGTGAAGTCAAGTGGCCCTTAGGAAGCATTGCTATGGACAAAACTAGACGAGGTGATGGAATTCCAGCTGATCTGTTTCAAATCCTAAAAGATGATGCTGTGAAAGTGCTTCCCTCAATATCCCAGCAAATTTAGTAAATTCAGTAGTGGCCTCAGGACTGGAAAAAGGTCAGTTTTCATTCCAGCTACACAATTGCACTCATTTCACATGCTAGCAAGATAATGCTCAAAATCCTTCAAATTAGGCTTCCACAGTTCATGAACTGGAAAATTTCCAGATGTACAAGCTGGATTTAGAAAAGGCAGAGGAAGAAGTAATCAAATTGCTAACATTTGTTGGATCATAGAAAAAGCAAGGGAATTCCAGAAAAACATCTACTTCTACTTCATTGTCTATGCTAAAGTCTTTAATTGTGTGGATCACAATAAACTATGGAAAAGTCTTAAAGAGACGGGAATACAAGAGTACCTTACCTGCCTCCTGAGAAACGTCTATGCATTTCAAGAAGAAACAGTTAGAATCAGACATGGAACAAGGACTGGTTCCAAAGTGGGAAAAAAGTATTGTCACCTTGCTTACTTAACTTACATGCAGAGTACATCATGTGAAATAGTGTATTGGATGACTCACAAGCTGGAATCAAAATTTCTGGAAGAAATGTCAACAACCTCAGATATGCAAGATGATACCACTCTAATGGCAGAAAGTGAAGACGAACTAAAGAGCTTCTTGATGAGAATGACAGAGGAGAGTGAAAAAGCTGGGTTAAAACTCAACTTCACGAAACTAATCATGGCATCAGGTCCCATCACATCATGGCAAAGAGATGGAAAAATACAGACACAGTGATAGACTTCATTTTCTTGGTCTCCAAAATCACTGAGGACAGTGACTGCAGCCTTGAAATTGAAAGACATTTGCTCTTTGGAAGAAAAGCCATAACGAACCTAGAGTATTAAAAAGTAGAGGCATTACTGTGCTAACAGAGGTCTGTAGAGTCAAAGCCATGTTTTTTTCCAATAGTCATGTACGGATGTGAGAGTTGGACCATAAAGAAAGCTGAGTGGCAAAGAATTGATTCTTTTGAATTGTGGGGCTGGAGGACTCTTGAGAGTCCCTTGAACAGCAAGGACATCAAACCAGTCAATCCTAAGGGAAATCAACACAAATATTCATTAGAAGGACTGATGCTGATTCTGAAGTTCCGATACTTTGGTCAACTGATTTAAAGAGCTGACTCATTTGAAAAGACCTTGATGCTGGAAAAGATTGAGAGTAAGAGGAGAAGGGGGTGACAAAATATCAGACAGTTGAATGGCATCATCTACTCAATGAACATGAATTTTGGCAAAATCTAGGAGATAATAAAGGACAGGGTAGTCTGATGTGCTATGGTTCATTGGGTCAGAAACAGTTGGACACAACTGAGCAACTGAACAAAGATAACAACAGATAAGAAATTTGTGTGTGAATAAATCTGTCATCTATGGCTGAGTAACAAAGTATCCCAAAACTTACTAATGGTGTACTATGATAATTTATCATTTCTTATAATTCTAGATCTTCTGATAATCCCACCTAGACTCACATAAACAGCTGTTTCTGGCTGAGAGGTTATTGGGTACTGGACTTAGCTGTGTTCTTTCTCCATATGATCTCCCATGCTTGAGGAAGCTAATCCAAGTGTCCTCATTTGGAGCAGCATCATTTCAAAAGATCAAGCTCCAATGTGATCATATATTAGTCTTCTGCCTGCCTCATGTTTGTTAATGTCTCTTTGGCCAAAGTAAATCAGGTGGCCAAGCCCAGTGTCATAATGAGAAGAGACAATCAAGACATGAGTGTATGGCTATCAAGAGCTATGGTAAAGTGAGGGCCACTAGTGTAAGCATATAGTATCAATTCAGTTCAGTGGCTCAGTCATGTCTGATGCTTTGTGACGCCATGGACTGCAGTACACCAGCCTCCCCTGTCCATCACCAGCTCCCAGAGCTTTCTCAAACTCATGTTCATTGAGTCAGTGATTCCATCCTGCCATCTCATCCTCTGTCATCCCCTTCTCTTCCTGGCTTCTATCTTTCCCAGCCTCAGGGTCTTTTCCAATGAGTCTGCTCTTTGCATCATGTGGCTAAAGTACTGGAGCTTCAGCTTCAGCATCAGTCCTCTCAATGTATATTCAGGACTGTTTTCCTTTAAGATGGACTGGTTTGTTCTCCCTACAGTCCAAGGGACTCTCTAGAATCTTCTCCAAAACCACAGTTCAAAATCATAAATTCCTCAGCACTCACTATATTACAAACACATAGTATGGTGGGGGGAAAATTACTACTTTGAAATAACTTGTGTTTAGACAAAATTATACTAAAGGAGTATAACCAGAATGTCTGAATGTTTTTTTTTTTTTTAATAGTAGGGCAGATTTCAAGTCATGAAAATTCCCTATTTTATTACCTTATAATGATATTTATAATAAAAAAATCAGCAAGAGCTTTACAAAGGAAACACAGTACCTTTATTTAGAAGGAAGGGAGTATAATTATTATTGACCACTCACTTTGTGGGCTTCCCCAGTGAAAGCTAGTGGTAAAGAATCCACCTGCCAATGCAGGAGATATAAGAGATGGCATGGCAATCTTCTCCTGTATTCTTGCCTCATGGGCTATGGTCCATAGCTTCACAATGAGTTGGACATGACTGAAGCAACTTAGCATACACAGTCTCACTATGTACTTGGTACTTAATCAGCCAACCTATATATGTTCCCATTTAATTTAATCTGACAGACTACAGTAATTTTTTATTAAGTAGAGTTGATGCAAAATGTAATCCTGAATGCTTACTTTTTAAACATTGTGCTTAACATTTCATCATTCATAATAATAAAGATACATATGTTCAAAATAAAACTAACAGTTTTATTAACAGTCATTGGGACATTTATGCTTTTGCTTTATAAAGCAATTAGAATTGGTTCACTCCTGAGTAACAAAGACCACAGATAACAGTGGCTTAAACAAGACAAGAGTTAATTTCTTTCTCACAGAGAAATCTGGACACAAGCAGTGAAGGGTTCAGCTCTCCTGCTCTGAAGCTTCAAGTACCCAGGCTCTTTCCAACTTATTACTCTCATCCCTAGCTTTGGGCACAGGTCCACACTTTGTTGCAAGGGAAGCTGGGAAATGTTGTCCTAAGCTTTTTCTCTTTGTACTCATTTGTTCTAACTAAAGTGAATGGAGAATGGATGTCAGGAGACAAAGGCAATCTTGGCTTTATCTTATATGCATGGCATGCTCCATCCCTGGTGTCAGAGATACAATTCCTAAATAAAAGAAAGTGAAGTCACTCAGTGGTGTCCAACTCTTTGTGACCCCATGGACTGTAGTCTACCAAGTTCCTCTGTCCATGGGATTTTCCAGGCAAGAATACTGGAGTGGGCTCCCATTTCCTTCTCCAGGAGATCTTCCTGACCCAGGGACTGAACCTGGGTCTCCCACATTGTAGTCAGATGCTTTACCGTCTGAGCCACCAGAGAAGTCAAATTAAGACTCTTTCCTTCGAGACAGAATCGAACCCAGCAACCTAAGGATGACCATGGATATTCATCTACAGTCCTCCACTCTACCATCTGAGGTATCGAAGAAGGGAGCTTAATAATAATAATCCTTAAGAATACTCTTATTTCTCTAATGCTGATTAAGTTAAACACATTTGGCTTTATTAACACCATATTTTCACCATTACATTCCATGATATGGAGAAAGTCAATCCATTTGTAACTACAGAACTAGTTTCATGCTGAACTGTTAAAATAAGCAGTCACTGTGAGTCATTGAAATTCACATGAAGTGAGAAGGCATCAAGTGGAAAGTCAGTCCATCAAGCAGTTTCTCATCGGACCAGGATGCATTAAGGAAGTGGGGGAGGGTGACTAATCAGCAGGGTGGGTGGAAAGGTTGGTTTAGAAAGGAAAAATATTTTTTTAAAAAAGGAAATTTTCCAGTGAATTAAAACTAAGGGAAAATGTTATTCCTTTACCTTTGAGGCAAAGGTGGTTCATTGCTTTTTTAGATATTCCTTTTCCATTGACTAAAGTACCACAAGATTTATTAACTTTTCTCACCGTCTTTCCTATGCATTTCTTCAGCAACTTATACAAACTGTGCACACTGGATTTCCTTTGATGCTAATCCAGGTCCTACTCAGCTGTAGCATTCTTTCTGGACATCCAGGGTATTCCTGTGCCCCCAAAGGGGAATAGCTGGCTTTGATGTAGGCTTCTCATGGGAAGGAAACCTCAGGGAAAGAAATCAAAGATTCTGAAGGTTAAAATAGGCCATCTTTTCAAGGAGTATCCACCACAAGTTATAGTTGTAGCATTTTCCTGATTCATCTTAGCTATTTCCAAGCTTTCTTAAGTAAATTTGATTTATTCAAATCAGTTTATTCGATCAAAATGATTTTACTATGATAACCATTTTATTTAAACTTTATCCATAGCTTTATGAATACTGGACTTTGTCTAAATAATATCATTTGGCCAGTTAGAAACATAACCAGGCTCTGAAAAAAGGAAATTTAGCTGCAGACCAATGCAATGGCTGATTCTAAAGAAAACAGTTCTTACACTAAATCTCAGTTCTTCTGTCAATTACAATGACTGAAACTTTTGCACATTTCTTCAAGCAGCCCTGCTATGCTGATTGTCACAAATTAGAGATCTGCATCTTCCCTGTGGGGCATCCTGTTGGAACATATAGATTTCTTATTGAGCTGATGGGGCTTCACTTCAGGTTTACACAAGAGCAAATTTAAGCAGTTTGGAGCAATATACATAATTCTGATGCATAGTCAGCATTGGAACTGTCTTATCAGGATGAATATGAAGAGGAAGAAGCCCTATCCCCTGTCACACAGAGTGAACACTGTGAGCTGGCAGAAACGTGCAGGCAGAGAGCTAATGATATTACCTGTCCATTCTAAATCCAACTTTTTCATCTATAAAACTGTGGGATAATACCTAATTTTCATGATGATGTGAATTAGAAATAATACCTGTGAAATACCTACCATAGTATCCGAGATACAGTACTTAATATTTATTATTGACATAAAAACTGAAAGAAATATGGTTTATAAAATGTAGAAAATCAGGTATTTTTATTTAACAACATTATTCAAAAATTGAGTCCTCTTAAGGCCTTAAATGTGCCCTCTTGTCTAATTAAATGTAGCATTAATAAACACTGAGATGAGTTTTAGGAAGTTTGATAAGTTTCTTATTTTTCTATTAACATTACTTTTTTTTCCTTTCAATAAATGTCAATATTCAAAATCTTTTGCCAGAAACACATTTTAAATTTGTCTGAAGATATACTATACTTAGTCACTCAGCTGTGTCCACTCTTTGCGACCCCATGGACTGTAGCCTGCCAGGCTATTGGTTGGAGAGAGAGAACAACAGCCAAATATGTCTGGATCCAAGATTGAGGAGCTAAATGGATAAGGATGCAATTTACTAACCCAGAAAACACAGAAGAATAAAAAGTTTGGAGTTAAAGATGATTAGAGGCCTTAAAAATAACCAAGCTAAAATGTCCAATAGGCTAATACACATGCTTGAGTTTCTGTTTAGGATTCTAGGCTGTGAAAAAGGCTTGAAAATCGCTTAGCAAAATGCATAGTACGTGGTGAACATTCAATAAGAGTCAGCTACTTTTATTAATAGTAGTATTGAGTGCTTAGAAATTTAACCAACACGGAAAAGGCTCTAAGAGAACGAAAGCCAACCAGACATTGAAAAGTTATTTTATTCATTTTTGGAATGATGGAAAATTTATGCCCAATGAAAATATAAACATAATGTATTTTTTAATGAGGAAATTTCCTGTACTCTTATGCCTCAGGTGGGAGCATCCTAGTCAAGGCTTCCATTAATTGCTTAACTTCTGGTAACATGCATTTCTCTCCTGTAGTTAGTCAATTGGTTTTCAAAGTTTTGCAAGCCTTAGCTTTAATCTCTTTTAGTAATGAAGAGTGATGTCATCAGCATGGCAGAACCAAGTTTCCTACCATCTTTCCATTAAAGAACATTGATGAACAAAGACAAGAGATTCTTTGTGAAAATCCAGGAATCTAGCACAGATATTCCAGTACACTGTTAGATAAACAAACCAAAAAATCCAAAATTGGATGCTTTGAAGAGGGTAAGAGGAACGGTTTCCCTTTGCCTACATGACCCCTTCTCCCAAAGGCAGCATCACTCTGATACTAAAGCCAGATAGGAACACTACACAAAAAAGAAACTAGAGGAAAGTATCCCTAATGAATGTAAATGTAAAATATTTTAGCAAATTCTAGCAAACTGAACTTAACAGCACATTAAAAGGATCATACACCATGGTCAAGTTGGATTAATCCTTGGGATTCAAGGATAGTTCAACATCTGCAAAATAATCACTAAAATATACCACATTAAAAATGAGAGATATAACTTATATGATTATTTCCATATATGTAGAAAAAGCATTTGGCAAAATTCAGCATTCTTTCATAATAAAAACTCTTAAAAGTTGTGCATAGAAGGAATATACCTTTAACATAATAAAGACCACATGTGAAAATCTCACAGTTAACCACCTGCTCAGTGTTAAAACTTGAATATTTTTCCTCTAAGATGAAGTGTCTCTGTTTATACATGATATTTATATGCAAAAATTCTAATGTGTCTACCACAAAACAGAACAGTTAGCCTCACTGGATACCTAGGAGATAGTTTAGTTACACACAACTACAATAAAGTGAATATCCAGTGAAACAGGTCACAGAATTTTGGGGGATTTCCAGTTATAAATGGTATACTTATACTATATTGTACTCTATTAAGTTTGCTATAGTATTATGTCTAAAAAACAATAAAAATAGCATGGATATGAAACATACAATGTGAGGAATATAGTCAATAACTACATAATATCTTTTGTATGGTGACATATTGTAAATGAACTTATCATGATGATCAGTTTGAAATATATATATAAATATTTAATCACTATGTTGTGCAATTCAGGAACTAACAGTGTTATAATCAGTTAAAAAATTAATGAGAAGATAATTGCTGTACAACGTTGTGTTGGTTTCTGCTGTACAAAAGCATGAATCAGCCATAAGTATGCATACTCTCTCCCGTCTCTCCCATCCCACCCCTTTAGGTCATCACAGAAATAGGCTGGACTCCCTGTGTTATATAGCAGCTTCCCATTAGCTACTACTTTACACATGGTAGTGTATATATGTCAATTCTACTCTCTCAATTTGTCTCACCTTCTTTTTCCCTACTGTGTGCAAAGGCTGTCTTCTAGTTCTGTGTCTCTTATTCCCGTCCTGCAAATAGGTTCATTGGTACCTTTTTTCTATATTCTATATATATGCATTAGCATACATTATTTGTTTTTCTGTTTCTGACATACTTTACTCTCTACAACAGGATCTAGGTTCATCCACCTCAGTTCAAGTGACACAAATTCACTCCTTTTATTGGATGAGTAATATTCCATTGTATATATATATATATATATATATATTTATTTATACCACATCTTCTTCATTCTTTCATCTGTCAAAGGACATCTATGTTGCTTTCATGTTCTGATGATTGTAATTAGTGCTACAATGAACACTGGGGTACATTTCTTCTGGATTATGATTTTTTTCAGGGTGTATGCCGAGTTGTGGGATTGCTGGGCCATATGGCAGCTTTATGCCTAGTTTGTTTGTTGTTGTTGTTTTTCTTTAAAGAAAACTCCATACTGTTTTCCCTAATCACTGTATCAGTTTATAGCCTCACCAACAGTGCAAGAAGATTCCCCTTCACATCCTTTCCAATGTTTATAGTCTGCTGATTTTTTTTTAAACAAAATTATAGAAAATGGGATCAAATTTGTGATTACCACAGATGGAGGGCAAAGGCAGTATTTGGTTGAAGGGGTCAAAAGATATAAACTTCCAGTTATAATAAATGCTAAATAAACAACAGGAATATAATGTACAATATGGTAAATATAATATACAGCATTTGTATGTTTCTTATACAACACATATTATATAAGAAAGTTAAGAGAATATCTCATTACAAGGAAAAAAATAGTTTCTTTTAAATTTTATACCTATATGAGATGATGTTGTTGTTGTATGGTTACTAAGTTATGTTTGACTCTTTTGCAACCCTATGGACTGTCACCCACCAGCCTCTGTCCATGGGTTTTCCTGGGCTAGTAGTGGGTTGCCATTTCCTTTTCCAAGGGATCTTTCTGACTCAGGGATTGAACTCAGGTCTCGTGCATTGCAGACAGATATTTTACCACTGAGCCATGTGGAAAACTCCATATGAGATGATGAATGTTCACTAAACTTGTAATAGTCGCTTCATGGCATATGTGAATAAAATCTTATGCTATGTATCTTAAACTTATACAGTGCTGTATGTCAATAGTTGTGTCAATAAAACTGGAAGAAAAAACATTAAAAACAGCATTAAGTTTTAAAATAATATTCTTGGGAAAATGATCCCACTTAAATTGCTTGACACAAGTGTTGGCAAGGATGTGAATGAAAAGAAATCCTTCTGGATTGTTGGTGTTGGTGGGAATGTAAACCAACCAGAACAACCACTATGGAGAACAGTAAGAATTTTTCTCAAAAAAATAAAATAATTATTATGTGATCTAGCAATCTTTCTGGATACATTTTTGAAAGAAATGAAATCAATATCTTGAAAAGATGTCTGCATTCTCTCATGGTAATTGCAGAATAATTTCCTAAATAGACAAGACATGGAGGCAATCTAATTGTCCACTGATGGATTTACGGAAAAAAAATATGATATATGTAATATTAATAACAATATTAGAAATGTGATTTATATATAATGTGTACACACTCAACTATTAAATTAAACATTGTCATTTGTGACAACATAGATGGACCTAGCAGATATTATTCTTAATGAAATAAGTTAAAGAAAGATAAGTAGTTTGATCTCATACATCAAACCTAAGAACATTGAACTCATAGAAACAAAATAGAATGGTGGTTTTCAAGGGCTAAGAATGAGGGTAGGGAAATTGGGGATATTGGCCCCAAAGTACAAATTTACGGTTATAAGATGAATTTATTCTGGGGACCTAGTTTACAGCAATGATGACTTTAGTTAAAAATACTCGATGACAGGGAGACTTCAATTTATTGTGTTACTGAACTTCACAGATATTGCATTATTTTATAAATTGAAGATTTGTAACAGTCTAATATTTTTAGATACTGGTTAGCATTTTGTTTTTTTTTTTAGGCATTAATACTATTGTACATTTAATAAGCTACAATATAGTGCAAACATAAGTTTTATATTCACCTGGGCACCAAAAGAGTCATATTATTCATTTCACTGACATATATCTTTTTTTTTTTTTTTACATATTTGCTTTAATGCAAGGATCTAGAACCAAACCCACAATACCTCTGAGGTGTGTCTACACATACTTGAAAGTTGATATGAGAGTAGATCTTAAATATTCACCACACACACAAAATCATAAATAGGTGATGAATGTGTTAACTGACTTATTGTAATAGTTTTCTTGCAATAGTCTTCCTGCAATAAGTATGTATATAAAATCATCACTTTGAATATAAAAATAATCAAATTATATACTTTAAATTTACACAATGTTATATTTAATAATATCTTATTAAAGCTGAAAAAAAACAACACTTAATCATCTGAAAATGATAGAATCAAACAGACACTTAGAAATGTTGTTTACAATAAACAGGGTTAAATCATGAACACCTTTCTAAGGTCAGTGATCAGAAAAACTCTTTCCATCCCTACAGACACTGAGGATAAGGCAAGATGTGACTAAAGTATTGGCATGAGTTGGCATGAAGGATTTCAGTTTCCAAAAGTTTTTCTGTTGTTGGAAATTATGTTTATTTTCTGACTATCTGAACTCCTTTTCCAATAATCTTATGTTAAGAAGACTGATAATCTTACTAGCCCCATATTTCATACATTACCAACGTTCCAGAAGAGATACAGACCGGGAAAAACAAAAATCCTGGAAGTAATGACTCAAGGAACTTGTGAAGTGCATTGATGTGACAGTTACATTGTAATGAGATCATTTAGGAAATGTAATGCTGTGGCATCTACCATTTGTTTTCTCCACATCATAAGACCTTCAGCAGAAAATTCTGTACTGGAGGACAGACTAGATTCTTAGTTCAATTAAGAATGTCTTAGTATTCTTTATAGTAACATCAAGTATTTATTTTTAATCATCAATCATAATGGAAAATCTTATTTTCATTATCCATCACCTATAAAACTAATTCATAAAAGTCATACCCTAGCACTTGGCCAAAAAAAAAAAAAAAAAAGGTCTCGCTGTAATTTCTTAAGGCATTCCATATTCCTCACAAAATATTTGAACTCTTGGGAACACTGTAGTGTAACTTTGAGTTTTTTTTTTTTTTTTGTCAAATAATATCCATCCCACTTTGTATGATAATAATTTACTGAATTTCATTTGAATAGCTACTAATGTTCATGACCCCAGTTACAGGAGTAAATATATAACCTAGACTTGGACAAGGAAAGCATAATATTTCCCTAGGACAGGACAGCCTAAGAATGGCCACATGACAAATTCCAATTCAATAGAATTAGTTCTAGGATGTGAGGAGTATCAGATGGGGGAAAAAAGCAAGTTTTCTTTCATATTTGTCCTCAGAGCCTAAAAACCTGATACTAAAGGCAACCAGGTTACCTCCACATAAAGAGAGATATGGTTCTGGAGGCACCACTAGTTTCTGGATCAAGCTGTCCCTCATGTTACCAGTGGACTTTTTAGCTTCATAAGCCAATATTTTACTGTTTTCTCTGCTTGAGCCATTTTAAGTGCTTTCATCTCCTGTAATGAAAATAACTCTAACCAGTAACTATGAGATTTGATCTTAAGAATTACATGAGTTAATTGTAGAGAGGTAAGCAAATTCAATAACAAGTTCCTTTGCAGTCAACTAGAAAACAAAACACACACATAGAAACCCAAACTACACACCATTTATTTGTTTATATACAATAAATATGCTCATAATTTTGTATGTATGCTTTGAAAATCAATGACAGATAGATATTAAAGAGATAACAGATAGATGATAGATAAATTGATAGAGACAAACAGATTCACTGATGATCTGCCTGAATTGATACATATGTGGTAATCCAAATTTCATCTGGGTTTGGAAAATTCTGATTTCTAACCTTAGCTCTACCACTGCTCAGTCTCAGTTTTATCATATGTGATGTAAATGTGACAGAAATGGAACCTACCTTCTAAGCTTTCATGGGGAATCTGGTGGGCTACAGTCCATGGGTTGTAAACAGTTGGACACAACTGAGCGACTAGCATTCTCACTTAAGTAAGATAGTGCCTGTCAAACTCTATCTAAAGTGGGTGTTCAGTTGCCGGGGTCCAGACCCCGCAGGATCCAGGAGAACTTGAAGGAAAAACAGTGTCAGCGATTGATTTAGAGAGAGATAAGGAAAGAATGCTGTAGATAAGAAAATAGAGGAGAGAAAGAGGCTGATATTCCTTGATTTACATAGAAAACCAATAATACCCTGAGACAAGGAGTTTGGCCTATTCACGGAGGCCACAGGTGCCCTCCTGATCTCCCGAGGGAGTGAAGACACAGAATGTCTTCCCGCTCAGGTCTTAGAAACCTGGGCAGGTAAGTGAACGCAAGGAGCCTCCATGCTCCAAGAGATCAGCCTGGAAAAGAAAGTAAGAGAGAAAAAAAGAAAAACACGTGGTGACCAAGCTTCTTCAAGCAAGGCTCATTTACTTCATTTTCACAAGGGTATTTTATACCTTTACTTGTACATAGAGGGAAATGAAAGATGCAAAGTCATACAGAGTGAGTCCAAACATTACATCTGTTTTGTCTTTATCGAAACCAGGATTTTTTTCTGCAAACTTTTCCCATAGACAATGTTGTGTACATTATCTTCTGGCCTTGGAGGCCTGTGGAAATTTTATGACCCTCCTTTGATAAAGGCTGCTCAACCAGAAAACTTATTTTCCCTTGAAATGTTTTTTCTTTATATTTTTAATCTGTGTCAGCCTCAGAAAGTATTAAACAAGTTACATTTCTCACGGAGCAATGGTGCAGTGAGTTATAAGAAAGAACCAATTAGCTCAAAAGTCTGATGTAGTTAATTTCAAAGCTACACTTATTTTTCTTGCATTCCAACTATGTTAACTAATGCACTCCCAGGTGCATAGTGGATAAGAGATATGGGAACTTAGCAACAAGCATTGGCCCAATAATGAAATCCTATACCACACTACTCTAATAACTTTTAACTCTTTGAAAGGCTCTATGTTTTAGCCTTTCCATGCCTCTCATGTTTGGGAGGCTGTAAATAATCATATGCATAGCTGTAAGAGTCTGGATATACTTGCCAAGCAAGCTAGAATGCTAACAGAGGGAGTTTGATTTGAAATATTCTTCTCATGTCCAGGAGACTTATTAGCTATAGCCCTAAGTTGATTTTCTCCAGAGAAAGGTGGTCGGGGATAGCCCCCCGTTAATGTTATAGGAGTTGGTGAAAGTCATGAAATAGTAAGACAGACAGATTCTGGTTTTGGGGTAGATGCTCAAGAAATCCTAGGGACTCCCTTGAGTCCTGAAGCCTTGCTTAACAGTTCTCTTCCACATGATCTTGCCATGGATGGGATCTCCTGTGGTGGCTCCTAGCAATCAGTAAACATTAAATTTTAGGTATTATTTACTCATAGATGACACTAAGGTAAAGATACATCTATTTTCAGTAGATATAAAGAAAAATAGAAAGTCATAATAGGAAAATATCAGACTTGTCTTGATTCTTTCTGATTGGACAAAGAGCCAAATCTTACTAGATCTATCTAGTAAAATTTTTTTATAAGTTTTTTTTTTTAATGAAATATAATGTAGTTGCAACCTGGCTATATATATGGCCTTAAATATTTGAATTTGTTATTACCTCTACAGGATGAATTATTTTAGCCTTTGGTTATAATGACTAGAAATGTTTGGAAAATTTAGAGCAGTTTCCATATTCTTTTCTATTTAATTTGTTTGTTGTACTAAATAGCCAACCTCTATCTGCAGCAAGGTTAACTATTTTGCTTTTGAGAGAGGAAAGATAACAATAACAACAGCATTTGACATTTTAAATGGAGCTAGTATTTTGGGACAGGAAAAAAGGAGATGATTTAGAATATGAATCTTCTCACTGTATTCTCATAAATTTCACTGCCACACTTACCAGCACCTATAAAAAAGGAAGTCACTCCATATATCTAATATTCATCATAATTTATCCCACAAATAATTAACTTAGATCCATAGAACTCACTTAATACTTTTAAAAAGATATATGCAAAATAAAATCAAAATTATATTCTGTCATTTTAAACGTGACAAATCCTTTTAAAATTCTGAGATTTTAACACATTCAATAAAGTTTTCCTTCAGCACAAAAGTACTCTCAACTCTTGTCCAGTTGATTTCCACTTTAAGTCAGTTTATAACTGAGGGAACATATAAATCCTGATGATAGAAAAATATTCCCATTTGACACATTAGCTTGGATGAAGATTTGATGGTTTGATCTTCACAGGTAAGAATTACATGAACTATAATAGAAATAAATACTGAAGTAGGAGCTAAGAAATGAAGAGATATGAATGAAAGAAAATGACAGCTTTTTGTTGGATTTACTTTCATTCTTATTGCACTTATAATTTGCCTCTCTCTATGTTTCCAGTTCTTTCCAGGAGCATGTTGAAAATCAGATATGCAGCTTTATGAAGAAATCTGATCTGTCGGAAGAAAATGTTCTGCTCACTTCCTCCCTCCCCGACCAGTTAAATTCATTTTAGTCCTTATTTCTCCAGGAGAATGAAAATAGGAGCTTCTTCCTTTCATCTTCAACTATAATCTCACAGCTGGTGCTGTCAATATTTTTGTCATGAAGATTCTTAACAAAGATGAATTAACTCCAACCCGGCTCTCCTTGATTTTTCCACTCATTATCTGCTTCTTTGCTAAGCCCAGAATCTTTCTGACAATCCATCCGAAAATAGTGTATATTTGGCTCTAAGTATACATAACGAGACCTGGTTTCTGGAGTAGCTATTGGTGGGGCTGCAAGAGAAAACTCTGATTCATCTGGTCAGATCAACACACTCACTGAAGCACTGACTCAAGCTTGTCCCCTTTCCTGTGCATCAGACAGGGCAGGAATGGACATGGTGGAGCTTCCATTATGCTATTAGGAAGAGGAGGGCAGGGGAGAGAAGAATTAAGGTGAAATGTAAATGGGGAAAAAGGAAGATATGGGTTCTTTCAGTGCCGATATTTTGTGGGCAGATGACCTCAGAATGGAAAGATTTCCCCCTGTAGTTTTTAAATTAAAATTTCAATTCATTATTATGGTAATAATAACAATAATATAAATAAACATTTACAATGGTGAATATCATTAAATACCATAAAGTTTATTTGAAAAATATATATATATTGCATCTTTATATAAAATTTAAAAAGCAATGATTTTTATTATTGAGGTAAAATTGACATATTAGTTTCTGATGTACATGATTCGATTTTTGTATATATTGCAAAATGATCATCATCTTAAGACTAACATTAATCACCATATTTAGTTACACATGTTTTTTCTTCTGATGAGAACCTTTAAGATCTACTTCCTTAGCAACTTTCAATGTGCAACATAGAGTTATTAGCTGTAGTCACCATACAGTATATTATATTTCCAGAGTTTATTTATCTCTTAACTGGAAGTTTGTTTGTACTTTTTGATCCCCTTCACCCATCTCACCCATTCTCTACCCCTCACCTCTGACAACCACCAATCTGTATGAATGAGTTTGAGTTTATGGTGTTTTTTTGGATTCGACATATAAGTGAAAACATATAGTATTTATCTTTCTCTGTTTGACTTGCTTGACCTAGTACAATATCCTCTAGATCTATCCACACTGTCACAAATAACACAATTTCATGATTTTTATGACTAATATCGCATATATATATACATATACATACATACTACATTTTTATTCATCCATTGATAACTCTAAGGTTGCACTGATGATTTGATTATTGTAAATAATCCTTCAGTAAACATAAAGGTGCATATATCTTTTAGAATTAATGCTTTGTTTTTCTTCAGAAAAATGCCAGAAAGTAGAATAAGTTGCTCATATAGTGATTTTATTTTTAATTTTGGGGGAAACTCCATACTGTTTTATGTAGTGACTGTACCACCAATTAACATTCTCACCAATAACATACAAAAGTTCCCTTTTTTCTACGTCTCTGCAAGTGCAAGTTCAATAACAGGCAAAAACTAACATATGGTACAGAAATTAGGATTATTTATATATTATATATTTTACAAATATATGTACATATATATATATATTTTTTTTCTTGTACCTCTTTATGGTCAAGCAACCATCAAATTGTATCCATATATGTGCATATGTTCATACATATGGTTATTCCTTGCAAGGAAGTTTTCTTAATGCAGATTCCACTAACATTTAATGCATTTTTCTAAATTTTGCCTTTTAAAATCAGGTCATAAATCTCACTGATAGAGACAGAATTGAGGTCTCTCTTGCTTCCCTAAGGGTAAGCTAAAACTGTTCTTCACGGCTTATTCATGAGACCTCTGAAATAAAATCTTCATCTTTCTAGGATATAGGCTTTTTTGGCATAAACACTATTTCACCACAAAGGAGAATAGAAAATTTGGGACTATTATGCTTTTTGCTAAACATAGTAAACTCTTAATGGTCTAACTGCATTTTTAAAATACAGTCTTCATGCAATATTTTCTGTAGGTTACTCATTCAGAAACGTTTGAAATATTCAAAAGATTGTTGTCAAAAATCAACTGAATCAAAGGAAATTTCTGTTTAATGGGGAAAGTTGAATAGCCCATGAGTGGTTTATTCATTTTTTATGATAGTGCTTTTGTTGTTATTCATTCACTTAGTCGTGTTCTACTCTTCGCAACCCCATGAACTGAACACACCAGGCTTCCCTGTCCTTCACCATCTCCTAGAGTTTGCTCAGATTCATGCCCATTGAGCCGGTGATGACATCCAACTATCTTGTTTTCTGTCATTTCCTTCTCCTACTGTCTTCAATCTTTCCCAGCATCAGGGTCTTTTCCAATGAGAAGATTCCTTACATCAGGTGGCCAAAGTATTGGTGCTTCAGCTTCAACATCGGTTCTTAAAATGAATATTCCGGATTGATTTCCTTTAGGATTGACAAACAAGTCAATCTGATTTGCAGTCCAATGGGCTTTCAAGAGTTTTCTACAACACCACAGTTTGAGAGCATCAATTCTTTGGTGCTTAGCCTTCTATATGATCCAAATTTCATATCTGTACCTGACTGCAGGAAAAATCATACTTTTGACTATACAGACCTCTGTGGGCAAAGTAATGTCTCTGTTTTTTAATATGCTGCCTAGGTTAGTCATAGCTTTTCTTTCAAGGAGCAAGTCATAGCTTTTCTTCCATCTTTTAATTTTATGGCTGCAGTCATGATCTACAGTAATCTTGGAGCCCAGGAAAAAAAGTTTGTCACTGTTTCCATTGCTTCCCCATCTATTTTCCATGATCTTCATTTTTTGAATTTTGAGTTTTAAGCCAACTTTTTCACTCTCCTCTTTCAACTTCATCAAGTGGCTTTTTAGTTCCTCTTCACTTTCTGACTATAGTGCTAACAGAAAAGAAAACCAGCTTCATTATCATTGAAATTTTCATAAAATTATTGCAGCGTTTTTTGGCTGATATTTTAGTTTGTGAACCTCACATCTTCTGGTTTTGATTTAGCCATATATCTAACATTTAAAATATGTTAAGCATTTTCTAAATATTTGTAAATATTATATTTAATTAATAATAAACATATACACATACTACATATTTAGCACATTCTATGTTCTACAGTAGTCTAAGGGACTAAAATAAATCATGGAGGCAACCTTCATGACACTCTAGGAAAAATATAGTTGTATTATTTGGACCCACTTTACAAATGAGAAAAATAGGGCACAGTTAAGCTCTGAAATCACTGAAAGTCACATATTTAGAAAATAACAGAACACTTGTAGCCATATACAAGTACTTTCATACTACTTTTCCTAGTAAGTTACAAACTTTAAAACCGATTTTCCAATCATAAGTAAGGAAAAAATCAGTTATCAATAGGAATGAATAATGATATATATTACATTTTTTATAAGGCTAGTTATTAAGACCACATAGTCAAAAGAAAATACTTACATCAATCAGTTTTTAAATATGGGGTTCAAAAGTGTGTGTACAATACAATTATAACTATGCAAAGTAGATGTTTATATGGAAAATAATTAAAATGGAATATCAATAAACAAAGTCATATGGATAACATAATTTAATGATTTTTGTTTCTGAATTTCTCCTAAAGTTGCCCCTGCATATTTTACCCAATGAAAATTACTCAAATTAAAATTAGTCAAATGCTCCCCTAAAAATGAAATATTAGTTGTAAGTATAACAAAATATGTACAAGATCTATATGAAGAAAATTACAAAAGGTTGATGAAAGAAGTAAAAGAAAAGATGTTCCATGTTCTTACCTAGGAAGACCGAATGCTGTCAAGATGTCAGTTCTTCCTAACTATTGATCTATAGTTTAATGCAATCTCAATCAAATCTCACTATGCTATTTTGTGGCTATCAACAAACTGATGCTAAGATTTATATAGAGAGACAAAAGACCCAGAATAGTCAACACAATACTGAAATAAAACAAAGTAAGAGGAATGATATTACCTAATTTTAGCACTTATTTTAAAATTACAGTAATTCTCAGGATGTGGTATTGATGAAATACTGCAATAGATCAGAATGGAGAGTCCAGAAGTAGACCTACATTTGTATAGTCAATTGATCTTTGACAAAGATTAAGGCAATATAATGGATAAAACATGGTCTTTTAAACAAATACTCCCCTAACTGGTTGTGTGCATGTTCAGTTCAGTTCAGTTCAGTCGCTCAGTCGTGTCTGACTCTGTGACCCCCATGAATCACAGCAACCAGGCCTCCTTGTCCAATACCTACTCCCGGAGTTCACTCAGACTCACGCCCATCAAGTCAGTGATGCCATCCAGCCATCTCATCCTCTGTCGTCCCCTTCTCCTCCTGCCCCCAATCCCTCCGAGCATCAGAGACTTTTCCAATGAGTCAACTCTTTGCATGAGGTGGCCAAAGTACTGGAGTTTCAGCTTTAGCATCATTCCTTCCAAAGAAATCCTAGGGCTGATCCCCTTCAGAATGGACTGGTTGGATCTCCTTGCAGTCCAAGGGACCCTCAAGTTAAAATTAGTCAAATGCTCCTCTTGTCCCTTGAGAAGACTCAAGAGTCTTCTCCAACACCACAGTTCAATCATATCCAATTCTTTGTGACCCCATGGGCTGCAGCCCACTAGCTTGCCAGGCTCCTCTGTTAATTGAATTTCACAGGCAAGAATACAGGAATAGGTTGCCATTTCCTTCTACAGGGAGATTTTTCTAACTCAGGGATTGACCCGTGGCTCCTACATTGACAACTGGACTTTTTTTTTTTTTTTTTAACACTGAGCTGCTTAGAAAGCCCCACTGTAATTGGATATATGCATACAATTTAAAAAAATGGAATCTAAACATAAGCATTATGTTTAAAATTAATTTAAAGTGGATCACAGACCTAAATGCAAAATACAAAACTATAAGATTCCTAGATGATAACATAAGAGAAAAAACAAAATAATCGTTGTATGGCAATGACTTTTCAGATACAGCACCAAAGCACAAGCCGTGAAAGAAAAAATTAAGTTGCACTTTTTAATAATTAAAAATTCATAATTTATGAAAGACATTGTCAAAAGGATAATAAAACAAATCAGATGTTGGGAGAAAATATTTACAAAAGACATATCTGATAACAAATTTATCCAAAATATAAAAAGAACCCTTAAAACGCAACAGAATACAAACAATGCAGTTTAAAAGTGGGCACCATTCCTGAACAGATATGCAACAAAGAAGACATACAGGTGCAAATAAGTACATGAAAAGATGCTGCACATCAAATGTCATCAGGGAAATTCAAATTAAAGCAATGTGATGCCATTACATTCCTATTAGAATGTCCAAAATCAGAACACTGAAGACATTGAACACTGGCAAGTGGAGCAACAGTGACTGCCATTCATTTCTGGTGGGAATGTAAAATGTAACAACTTAGGAAGCAATTTTGGTGATTTCTTACAAAATTGAACACAGTATTATCTATTACCATATAATCCAAAAATTGAATTCCTTTGTATTTACCCCAAAGAGCTGAAAATTTACATTAACACAAAATCCTACATATTGTTGTTTATAGCAGCTTTATTCATGATAGCCAGAACTTGTAAGCCACAAAGGTGCTCTTCAGTAGGTAAATAAATAAACTGCAGTCCATCTAGACAATAGATTATTCAGTGTTAAAAAGAAATTATCAAAGGCCTTCTCTGCATCTATTGAGATAATCATATGGCATTTATTTTTCAATTTGTTAATGTGGTGAATTACATTGTTTGATTTGTGGATATTGAAGAATCCTTGCATTCCTGGGATAAAGCCTACTTGGTCATGGTGTATGATCTTTTTAATGTGTTGTTGG
Source organism: Oreotragus oreotragus (assembly GCA_006410675.1). Classification (NCBI taxonomy): domain Eukaryota; kingdom Metazoa; phylum Chordata; class Mammalia; order Artiodactyla; family Bovidae; genus Oreotragus; species Oreotragus oreotragus. Next base: position 117,068 of record SJYX01021180.1, on the reverse strand, counting down.
ATTCTGATTGCTAGAATTTTGTTGAGGATTTTTGCATCTATGTTCATCAGTGATATTGGCCTGTAGTTTTCTTTTTTTGTGGCATCTTTGTCAGGTTTTGGTATTAGGGTGATGGTGGCCTCATAGAATGAGTTTGGAAGTTTACCTTCCTCTGCAATTTTCTGGAAGAGTTTGAGTAGGATAGGTGTTAGCTCTTCTCGAAATTTTTGGTAGAATTCAGCTGTGAAGCCGTCTGGACCTGGGCTTTTGTTTGCTGGAAGATTTCTGATTACAGTTTCAATTTCCGTGCTTGTGATGGGTCTGTTAAGATTTTCTATTTCTTCCTGGTTCAGTTTTGGAAAGTTGTATTTTTCTAAGAATTTGTCCATTTCTTCCACGTTGTCCAATTTATTGGCATATAATTGCTGATAGTAGTCTCTTATGATTCTTTGTATTTCTGTGTTGTCTGTTGTGATCTCTCCATTTTCATTTCTGATTTTATTGATTTGATTTTTCTCCCTTTGTTTCTTGATGAGTCTGGCTAATGGTTTGTCAATTTTATTTATCTTTTCAAAAAACCAGCTTTTGGCTTTGTTGATTTTTGCTATGGTCTCTTTTGTTTCTTTTGCATTTATTTCTGCCCTAATTTTTAAGATTTCTTTCCTTCTACTAACTCTGGGGTTCTCCATTTCTTCCTTTTCTAGTTGCTTTAGGTGTAGAGTTAGGTTATTTATTTGACTTTTTTCTTGTTTCCTGAGGTATGCCTGTATTGCTATGAACTTTCCTCTTAGCACTGCTTTTATAGTGTCCCACAGGTTTTGGGTTGTTGTGTTTTCATTTTCATTCATTTCTATGCACATTTTGATTTCTTTTTTGATTTCTTCTGTGATTTGTTGGTTATTCAGAAGCGTATTGTTCAGCCTCCAAATGTTGGAATTTTTAATAGTTTTTCTCCTGTAATTGAGATCTAATCTTAATGCATTATGGTCAGAAAAGATGCTTGGAATGATTTCGATTTTTTTGAATTTATCAAGGTTAGATTTATGTCCCAGGATGTGATCTATCCTGGAGAAGGTTCCGTGAGCACTTGAGAAAAAGGTGAAATTCATTGTTTTGGGGTGAAATGTCCTATAGATATCAATTAGGTCTAACTGGTCTATTGTATCATTTAAAGTTTGCGTTTCTTTGTTAATTTTCTGGTTAGTTGATCTGTCCATAGGTGTGAGTGGGGTATTAAAGTCTCCCACTATTATTGTGTTATTGTCAATTTCCCCTTTCATACTTGTTAGCATTTGTCTTACATATTGCGGTGCTCCTATGTTGGGTGCATATATATTTATAATTGTTATATCTTCTTCTTGGATTGATCCTTTGATCATTATGTAGTGGCCTTCTTTGTCTCTTTTCACAGCCTTTGCTTTAAAGTCTATTTTATC
>SJYX01021180.1:95514-112833 GCA_006410675.1 Oreotragus oreotragus | reverse complement strand
CTGTTTATAATAGCCAGGACATGGAAACAACCTAGATGTCCATCAGCGGATGAATGGATAAGAAAGCTGTGGTATATATACACAATGGAGTATTACTCAGCCATTAAAAAGAATACATTTGAATCAGTTCTAATAAGATGGATGAAACTGGAACCAATTATACAGAGTGAAGTAAGCCAGAAAGAAAAACACCAATACAGTATACTAACACATATATATGGAATTTAGAAAGATGGTAATGAGGACCCTGTATGCAAGACAGCAAAAGAGATACAGATGTGTAGAGCGGACTTATGGACTCTGAGGGAGAAGGAGAGGGAGAGGGAGAGGGAGGGATGATTTGGGAGAATAGCATTGAAATATGTATACTGTCATGTAAGAAATGAATTGCCAGTCTATGTTCAATGCAGGATGCAGGATGCTTGGGGCTGGTGTATGGGGCTGATCTGGAGGGAAGATGTGGGGTGGGAGGTGGGAGGGGGGTTCATGTTTGGGAGTTCGTGTAAAAAAATAAATAAATACAAAAAAAAAAGAAATTAGTTATCATGACACATAAAGAGATGAAGAAGCCTCAAATGCATATTACTTTAAGTGAAAAAAGCCAATTTGAGAAGGATAAATACTGTATGATTTCAAAATATATGGCATTCTGGAAGAGGAAAATTATGAAGACAGTTAAAAGATTAGTAGTTGCCAGATATTAGGGGAGAAGGAGGAATTTAAAAAAAGTACAGACAGATTTCAGGACATTTGAACTACTCTGTATGACATGATAAAGGTAAATACATGTCCATATAAATTTATCAAAACCCATAGAATGTAAAAGACCAAGAGTAAACCGCATTTAAACTACAGACTCTGGGTGATGTAGACAAAAAATGATGCATAATGTGAGAGTCGAGGGTTTTGCATTCTTGTTCAGTTGCTCAGTCCTGTCGAACTCTTTGAGACCCAATGGACTCCAGCACACCAGCCTTCCCTATCATTCATTATCTTCCAGAATTTGCTTAAACTCATGTCCACTGAGTCAATGATACTATCTAACCATCTAATCCTCTGTTGCCCCCTTCTCCTCTTGCCCTCAATTTTTCCCAGGATCAGTGTGTTTTCCCATGAGTCAGTTTTTTTAATCAAGTGGCCAAAGTATTGGAAGTTCAGCCTCAACATCAGTCCTTTCAATGACTATTAAGGGTTGATTTCCTTTAGGATTACCGATTTGAGCTCCTTACTGTCCAAGAGACTCTCAAGTGTCTTCTCCAGCACCACAGTTTGAAAGCATCAATTCCTCAGAGTTCAATCTTTTTTATGGATGAACTCTCACATCTGTACATGACTACTGCAAAAGTAGCACCTTTGATTATTTGAACCTTTAAGGGAAAGTGATGTTTCTACTTTTTAATATGCTGTTTAGATTTGCCATAGTTTTTCTTCCAAGGATCAAGGTCTTTTAATTTCATGGCTGCAATCAATGTCTGCAGTAGTTTTAGAGCCCAAGAAAATAAAGTCAGTCACTATTTCCCTATCTTTTTGCCCTGATGTGATGAGACTAGATACCATGAACATAGTTTTTTGAATGTTGAATTTTAAGCAAGCTTTTTCACTTTCCTCTTACACCTTCATCAACAGTCTCCTTACATTCTCTTTGTTTTCTGCCATTAAGTGGTATCATCTGTATATATGAGATTGTGAATATTTCTCCCAGCTATCTTGATGTCAGACTGTGGTTCATCCAGCCTGGGATTTAACACAATGTACTTTGCATATAAGTTAAACAAGCAGTGTGACAATATACAGCCTTGAGGTACTCTTTTCCCAATTTGGAACCAGTCTCTTGTTCCATATCTGGTTCTAATTGTTGTTTCTTGAACTGCATATAGGTTTCTAAGGAGGCAGACAAATGTCTTGTATTCCCATCTCTTTAGGGATTTTGTCCACAGTCTGCTGTGACCCACACAGTCAAAGGCTTTAGACTAGTCAAAGAAGAAGAAGAAGTAGATGGTTTCTGAAATTCCCTTGAGTTTTCTATGATCCAGTGAAAGCCGGCAATTTGATCTCTGATTCATCTTCCTTTTCTAAGTCCGGCTTGTACATATGGAAGTTCATGGTTCACGTATTGTTGAAGCCTAGCTTGAGGGATTTGAGCATTGCTTTGCTAGCATGTGAAATGATCACAATTATGTGGTAGTTTGAACATTCTTTGACATTACCTTTCTCTAGGATTGGAATGAAAACTGATGACTTCCAGTCTTGTGGCTACTATTGAGTTTCCAATTATGCTGGCATACTGAATCATCAGTTTAACAGCATCATCTTTTAGGACAAAGTAGTGGTTCCTAGGACCCACTTGACTGCACACTCCAGGATGTATGATTCTAAGTGAGTAATCATACCATTATGGTTATCCAGGTCATTAAGACATTTTTTTTGTACAGTTCTTTGTATTCTTGTCACCTTTTCTTAATCCCTTCTGCTTCTGTTTTGTTCTTGCCATTTCTGTCCTTTATTGTGCCCATCTTTTCATGAAATATTCCCTCGGTATCACCAATTTTCTTGAAGAGAACTGTAGTCCTTCCCACTCTATTGTATTCCTCTATTTCTTTACATCATTAACTTAAGAAGGCTTTCTTATTTATCCTTGTTATTATCTGATTATGTGGACCACAGTTTTGTCTAACTCAATGAAACCATGAGTCGTGCTGTGTAAGGCCACTAAAGATGGATGCGTCATAGTGGAGCATTCTGACAAAATATGGTCCACTGGAGAAAGGAATGGCATACCACTTCAGTATTCTTGCACTGAAAACTTCATGAACAGTATGAAAAGACAAAAAGATAGGACACTGAAAGATGAACTACCCAGGTCAGTATGTGCCCAATATGCTACTGGAGATCAGTGAAGAAATAACTCCAGAAAGAATGAAGGGACAGAGGCAAAGTAACAACAACACTCAGTTGTGGATGTGGCTGATGATAGAAGCAAAGTCCAATGCTGTAAAGAACAATATTGCATAGAAACATTAGGTCCATGAATCCTGGAATGTTAGGTTTATGAATCAAGGCAAATTGGAAGTGGTAAAACAGGAGATGGCAAGAATTAACATCGACATTATAGGAATCAGCAAACCAAAATGGACTGGAATGGATGAATTTAACTCAGATGACCATTATAGCTACTACTGCGGGCAGGAACCCCTCAGAAGAAATGAAGTAGCCATCATGGTCAACCAAAGGGTCCGAAATGCAGTATTTGGATGCAATGTCAAAAATGACAGAATGATCTCTGTTCGTTTCTAAGGCAAATCATTCAAGACCACAATATTCTAAGTATATGCTCCGACCAATAATGCTAAATAAGCTGAAGCTGAAAGGTTCTGTGAAGACCTACAAGACCTTCGAGAACCAACACTCCCAAAAAGATGACCTTTTCATTAAAGAAGACTGGAATGCAAAAGTAAGAAGTGAAGAAACACCTGGAGTAACAGGCAAATTTGGCCTTGGAGTACACAATGAAGTAGAGCAAAGGATAATAGAGTTTTGCCAAGAGAACACACTGGTCATAGCAAACATCCTTTTCCAACAACACAAGAGAAAACTCTATACATGGACATCAGCAGATGGCCAATACCAAAATCAGATTGATTATATTCTTTGCAGCCAAAGATAGAGAAGATCTATACAGTCAGCAAAACTAAGACTGGGAGCTGACTGTGGCTCAGATCATGAGCTCCTTATTCTAAATTCAGAATTAAAGTGAAGAAATTAGGGCAAACCACTAGACCACTCAGGTGTGACCTAAATCAAATCCTTTATGATTATACAGTGGAAGTGAGAAATAGATTTAAGGGACTAGATCTGATAGGTAGAGTGCCAGATGAACTATGGAATGAGGTTCATGACATTGTACAGGAGACAGGGATCAAGACCATCCCCACATAAAAGAAATGCAAAAAATTAAAATGGCTGTCTGGGGAGGCCTTACAAATAGCTGTGAAAAGAAGAGAAGTGAAAAACAAAGGAGAAAAGGAAAGATATAAGCATCTGAATGCAGTGTTCCAAAGAATAGCAAGAAGAAATAAGAAACCCTTCCTCAGTGATCAATGCAAAGAAATAGAGGAAAACAACAGAATGGGAAAGACTAGAGATCTTTTCAAGAAAATTAGAGATACCAAGGGAACATTTCATGCAAAGATGGGCTCAATAAAGGGCAGAAATGGTCTAGACCTAACAGAAGCAGAAGATATTAAGAAGAGGTGACAAGAATACACAGAAGAACTGTACAAAAAAGATCTTCATGACCCAGGTAATCATGATGGTGTGATCACTCACCTAGAGCCAGACATAATGGAATGTGAAGTTCAGTGGGCTTTAGAAAGCATCACTACGAACAAAGTTAGTGGAGGTGATGGAATTCAAGTTGAGCTATTTCAAATCCTGAAAAATGATGCTATGATAGTGCTGCACTCAATATGCCATCAAATTTGGAAAACTCAGCAGTGGCCACAGGACTGGAAAAGGTCAGATTTCATTCCACTTCCAAAGAAAGGCAATGCTAACGAATGCTCAAACTACCGCACAATTGCACTCATCTCACGTGCTAGTAAATTAATGCTAAAAATTATCCAAGACAGGTTTCAGCAGTACGTGAACCATGAACTTCCTGATGGTCAAGCTGGTTTTAGAAAAGGCAGAGGAACCAGAGATCAAATTGTCAACATCCACTGGATCATTGAAAAAGCAAGAGAGTTCCAAGAAAAAAAACATCTATTTCTGCTTTAATGGCTCTGCCAAAGTCTTTGACTGTGTGGATCACAATATACTATGAAGAATTCTGAAAGAGATTGGAATATCAGACCACCTGACCTTCCTCTTGAGAAACCTATATGCTGATCAGGAAGCAACAGTTAGAACTGAACATGGAACAACAGACTGATTCCAAATAGGAAAAGGAGTATGTCAAGGCTATTTGTTGTCACTCTGCTTATTTAACTTCTATGCAGAGTACATAATGAGAAAACGCTAGACAGGAAGAAACACAAGCTGGAATCAAGATTGCTGGGAGAAATAACAATAACCTCAGATATGCAGATGACACCATCCTTATGGCAGAAAGTGAAGAGGAACTAAAAAGCCTCTTTATGAAAGTGAAAGAGGAGAGTGAAAAAGTTGTCTTAAAGTTCAACATTCAGAAAACCAAGATCATTGCATCTGATCCCATCACTGCATGGCAAATAGATGCAGAAACAGTGGAAACAGTGTCAGACTTTGTTTTTTTGGGCTCTAAAATCACTGCATATATTGATTGCAGCCATGAAATTAAAAGATGCTTACTCCTTGAAAGGAAAGTTATGACAAATGTAGTTAGCATATTAAAAAGCAGAGACATTACTTTGCCATCAAATGTCTGTCTAGTCAAGGCTGTGGTTTTTCCAGTGGTCATGTATGGATGTGAGAGTTGGACCGTCAAGAAAGCTGAGCGCCAAAGAATTGATCCTTTTGACTTCTGGTGTTGGAGAAGACACTTGAGAGTCCCTTGGACTACAAGGAGATCAGCCCTGGGATTTCTTTGGAAGGAATGATGCTAAAGCTGAAACTCCAGTACTTTGGCCACCTCATGTGGAGAGTTGACTCATTGGAAAAGACTCTGTTCCTGGGAGGGATTGAGAGCAGGAGGAGAAGGGGACGACAGAGAATGAGATGGCTGGATGGCATCACTGACTCGATGGACGTGAATTTGAGTGAACTCTGGGAGTTGGTAGTACAGGGAGGCCTGGCGTGCTGCAGTTCATGGGGTTGCAAAGAGTCGAACACAATTGAGAGACTGAACTGAACTGATGAGGCACTTTGTGCTCTAGTAAAACTGGTGGAACAGGTCTTTAGACAGATATTTTCAGGAAGTGGCTTCAAAATCCTTGCGTCTCCAAACATCTAAAAAAGTAGTTAATCCCTTCATGGTGACATTGGCTCCTCATGACTAGCAGAAAATATTTTGTACAATAAACTGCTTGATTGTTTGAACTCCCCATTCACAAAAATGACATATATTGGTCTCCTCCACTACCTCTTTGGAGCAGTTCTTCAGAGCTGTCTGAGATATTGTCCCCCAGGCTGCAATCCTCATTTTGCTCCAAATAAAACTTAGCTTGAAACTCTCAGCTTGTATCTTTTTTATTTGACAATTATGGTGACCAACAAAGCTATCCAGAGTGGACTTCTCTCCGTTGCCTGAACTCTGTAAGGAGCCAAATCAGCAGTGGCCCCATGTGCTCACCCATCTCCTTTGAGAGTCCAGATGAATTGTGTTTCTTCTGGTTCTCAGGTCTCCTGTATTCACTGATGATTCTTAGTTTGTTTGTTTTTTTTTTGGTGGTGGAGCAAGTTACCTTCCCTCTCCCAGTTGAATGATATTGGAGGAAGGTGGTTGAAAGATATTGGGTGTACCCACTCAGCATCTTACTGAGTGGGGCTTGGTTGAAAGATATCTAGGAATACCCACCCATTTGAAAGATACTGGGGGAAAGGGGTATGCTTGAAAGATACCAAGGAAATACCCATCTAGTGAAACTTATTGGCAGGGGGTCGTTTGAAAATTATCAAGTTTGCTCAATTGTAGGAGACTTAATGATCTGTGTGAGTAGTTAGATAAAAAGCTGATACAATGCTTTTCCTCAGTTTGGCCACTTTTGTCAGGGTAAAAGTGAAGATATTACATGAGAGTTTTGCTGTGAAACAAAGGGACAAACTCCTCCCAGATAGTTATAGTTTTCTCAAGCAACTGAGAAATTTATGAGCATGATAGATATTGAGTCCTCAAAATGTGCAGTGGTCCCACAGGGAAACCTATTCATTAATTGAAACAGTTACTCATTTGATTTGCTCAGTTGCTTAATAAAAATTAGCCATTTAACAATCAGATCACCTATGCTGTCAGACTGCTGGAGGGAGAAACCAAGACATGTAAGATGAGCTGGAATGACTGAAGAGACTTCTGGAGGAGGTAAGCTAACTAGCAGCTCACTGACCAATCACACAATTTCACTAGTGACTTTTATCCATGACAAATTCAACTTAAAATGGGAATAGAGCCTCTCAAACATAGAAACGAGGGACATCAGAAAGTATTATCTAACACCTCAGGCCAGAGTTATGCTCTATGTGAATAAGCTTTGTACGTAAACTTATACTTGTGATTACCTACTTAATTGGGGGAAATATACTAAAGGAGATCTCAACCTAAAATTGTCCAAGTAGGGTTCTTTTGATATTCCAAAATAGACATTTTTCCATTCACAGTTTGCAAAAGCCAGCTAAAAAATCAAACAGACTGAATGGATGCTTACTTTAATTGGTATCTAGAAGATTCTGAAAGAGGATATGATAGAGTAAACTTTTTTTTGCAGGAAGTAAGAAATTGCTTGAATCTATATCAGAGCTAAAAAAAAAAAAAAAAAAAATTGCTAGCACTGACTCTGCCTTTCCCTCTTCTTCTTCCATGTGTACTCTTCTATCTGGACTATTGGCCTACACTTTTTTTTTTTTTTTGGTCTTCCAACTCTTCCACTTCCTGCTGCTCCCCTTTCCCCAGCAAAGAGGGTCAACAACAACAAAAAAAAAAAAAAAAAAGAAGAAGAAGAAGAAGAAGTGACTATAGCTCCATTAAGGAGAGACCTATCACAAGGAGAAATGAATCATCCTTGGTGCTCACATATAATCTGGGCAGGACTTAGAGCCTTAGCTAACGAATTTCTCAGTCCAAGTCAGGATCCATTGGGATTTGCTAAGGGATTTGAGTTAATCATCCAGTCCTATAAGCCAGGTTTTCAGAGCTACATCAATTAGTACAACTGTTAGTTTACAAAAGCAGAACAAGGAAATGAATAGAGAATGCATGATGAAAATGCCCCTTAATAGACTTTGAATCACATAGTCCAGAGGCTTGCAATGAATGCAAGTACTTTTCTTGGAAATTGCTTGAATCTACCTCAGAGAATTCTCAAAAAAACAAAAACAAAAGCAAAAACAAAACACATAAATTGGACAAAGATTCATCAGTGCAAGCAAAGATTGGATGAATCAGTTCCAGAGTTTTATGAGAGGTTGGAAAGAACAAAGAACTTTAAAGCAATATTTGAACTTGACACCTGACATTCTTTAACCACCAACATGATTCTTTGCTTAACTCCACATTTAAAGAACCTTAGGTGAGGATTTGCCTACTCTAGCCAAAAAGATAATCTAGGTTGGTCTGAGTTACACACAAATGCCCTTGTTATACTGTCTGAACAATTTTAAAAGCCATTAAAAAGAAAGAAAAGGGATTATCTGTGAAAATTATGAACTTTAAATATAAATGAGATAGGATCTTTTAGATAAACTGTATTAAGAATAATTATGCTTTATGAATGTCTTTCTAAAATAATCTCTCCAGAATTGGGTAACGTGAATTTCTAAAGTTGTCCTTAAGTAAGTGATATAACTTTATTGAATAGCTAGGTAATTTCCAAGTAAAATAAAATTCTGAAACATTTATTACTGAATACTAACTTCCTCTTACAGGGAAACTAGAGATTTTGCACTATTAATGAATAATGCTTGGTGCTATCCTGAGATATTCTCTATAAGAAAGTAAATGTTTTTAGAAATTATCACTGGTATTTATGTTCACCAATCTACAGAATGCTAATATAAAAGACAGTCCATGGTTGTTTAAGGGAAGTAAATTTTTTTTTTTTTTCAGTAAACAAGGTGTGAGGAATGGAACTGCATTTTATGAAAGAAAAAGCAAGTAGGTCTGACTTACAGATAAGTCTGTTTCAGTACGGGAAAATAGAGTAATGAGTACAGAAAGTGATAAAAAGTTCTGTAGAAAGTGGATCCTGAAAAAAAGACTTTTGTGCATGCTCAAGATTGATTGTTTAAAATAAATCTAATTGAGTAATGAATTTAAAACTTGAATTTATTTATGTCTTTAATCTCTGTTAAGAGGACAAGCTGGGCTTCCCTTGTGGCTCAGTTGGTAAAGAATTTTCCTGCAATGTGGGAGACCTAGGTTCAATCCCTGGGTTGGAGGGATGCCTGTGTTGGAGAGACCTGGGTTCAGTTCCCTGGAGAAAGGCATGGCAACCCACTCCAGATTCTTGCCTGGAGAATTCCCATGAACAGAAAAGCCTAGCAGGCTACAATCCATGGAGTCACAAAGAGTCGGATATGATTGAGCAACTAAGGACAAGTGGACAAGCTTACTTCAGATCTCGAACTGCCTTTGATAAAAGATTTTGTTTCTTTACTTCTTAAATGATCTCTTCTGTATTTGTCTTTGAAGATTTTTAAATTTTCATTTTGGCTAAATGAATAAGTATTGTTTCAAGTGACCTATGATCCTATCTGACCGAGTGTTCTAAACCCTTTTGATATTTATTTCCAAAACTTCCTAACTAAAATTCTAATGACTTCTAGCTAACTTTAGGATGCTTCAAAGTGCCCCTGAAACACCCCAAAGAAAGATATTGAACTAATTAGGTTCACTTGGTATGCTGAATTTCATGGGAAATATTGTCAAATGAATAATAAATTTCCTCAGGTTATATTGTATGGTAAATGTTATTAATATATACATCATAGAAATTATATGGAGTTTCTAAAATTCTGATATGCCCTAGTAAAATGTTATCAGTCATAATTCTAGTTATTATATTACATTGTTGTTAAGACAGTAATCAAATATCTGTCAGTTGCATTGCAATCAGATTTTAAACATGCTTTCTTAATTTGTCATTATAGACAGTTATGGTTTTATGCTAATGCTTTTGCAAAAGTTCTCCCTCTTCAGGAAGATTTTAGAAAGGACCTTTGGATAAATACAAGTTTTTGACTTTCAGACCATAATGCTGAACTGGACAAAAAATTACATTTTTCTGCTGGCAAACATGATGGTTTCATAAAACTTATCAAAAGGAATGAATAAACTGGTGATATGCTTATCACTTTTATGGTTTCTATCTGAAAAGTTACTGGTTGGAATCTGTATTTTCAAAATACAAGTAAAACACTTCCCCTCAAACTAATTTTGATTTACAGTAATTTGGTAACGTTATACTTTTTTAAGCAAAATTGAAACACTAAGCTTTTCTCTATATCTAATCTCTCCAGAGATTGAAAATTCTTGGGTTTCTAGTAGCTTTACCAGATAAATTAAGAGGGCTATCTGATTAAAAGGTACAGAAATCTCAAGGAATTCTGGAGACTTGAGAAGGGTAGAATTCACCAAGATCTCTTAGGTGGAATCTGTGATAAGTCCTTGGTGTGACTTTCCTAACCCCAAGAGTCTTTAAAAAGGTTCAGTCTAAGATTCTTTACAGACATTTCAGAAAAGCAAAAAAATAAAGAAAAAAGTCTGTGATCAAATATGTTTATTTAAGTCATCAGGCCAAGTTATTGAGACCAAACTTATTTTGCAAACAAAAATAAACAACAACAACAAAAATCACTAGTCATGATTTGATTATATTTGGTTAAAAGTGAGGGTAATTTTAGGGAGAAAAGAAGTTTCAATTAATTTTAAATCCCAATTTTGTTAATAGAGGTGAGAGATTGCCATTGTGAGTCATGATATGCCAGGATTCATGACCTCTGGAGGATAGGAGTTTAATCTGGGGCCAGAGACCAGTCTTGACCACTGGAGTTTTTTGTGTAAAAAATTTTATTAAAGTATACGAGAGATAGAAAAAGCTTCTGACATATATTTAAGAAGGGAGCAGAAACAACGTCCCCTTGCTAGTTTTTAGGAAGGTGTTTTATGTCTGTTGAAGTGAAGTGAAGTGAAGTCACTCAGTCGTGTCCGACTCTTTGCGACCCCATGGACTGTAGCCTACTAGGCTCTTCTGTCCATAGGATTTTCCAGGCAATAGTCCTGGAGTGGATTGCCATTTCCTTCTAGCAAACTGCTAATCAGATAAAAGAGACAGCACAGAGCTGATGGGGTTTCACCAGGCTTCTCTCCCACGATATGCATTTTTGAGAATGGCACTATGTGTGTCACCCCTGGCTGTAAAATAGTTGATATGAATACTGGATTGCTAAACCATCATCGGGGAAGGCATTGGCACCCCACCCCAGTACTCTTGCCTGGAAAATCCAATGGACGGAGTAGCCTGGTGGGCTGCAGTCCATGGGGTCGCTAACCGTTGGACAGACTGAGCGACTTCACTTTCACTTTTCTCTTTCATGCATTGGAGTAGGAAATGGCAACCCACTCCAGTATTCTTGCCTGGAGAATCCCAAGGATGGGGGAGCCTGGTGGGCTGCCGTCTATGGGGTCACACAGAGTCGGACACGACTGAAGTGACTTAGCAGCAGCAGCAAACCATCATCAGCCCAAGGTTTGAGGAAAAAAAAAAAAAAAAAAGTCTCAGGTGGAACTATTTTGAGGAAAGGCAGATTTCAAAACAAATACATAGTTTCATTAACATAGCTTAAGAAAAACATTTCCATAAGAAAAGCATATTGGTTAACTCAAGGCAGAACCAAGTGCCATCAACACAGAATTAAAAGAAGTCTCTTGTAATTTTGTGTAGAGAAGGGAAAAAAAAAAGTCTGCCACTTGCAGTTTATTTCCTCCTGTTCCTTGGGGACCTCTGGCCTTCCTGCCTGTTACCCTCTCAGAGGTCAGTATCTATTAAAAGTCATTTCCTGTATAGTTCTTTCCTGCTATGCTATATTAATGTAAAATCAATTGAATTATTAAAGGACACTCTGTTTCTGAAGCAAATATCCATAATCTATCTTTGGATGAAGATCAGATACCTCACAACCTGCAGCCAAAGGATTAACTATAATGGAAAATACATAATTTAAAGGACTGCCTCTAACACAAATGAAAGAACCTTTTTAATCAGGTACTCTTAATTAGTTCAAGCACATTAAAATTGAAGTGAAATTAATTATTGGGTTAATTCCCACTTCCAAAGGCCCCTACACTGGACTAGTCTATAGAGAGAATTGCTGACCTCAAGTTCACTTTAAAGCAGTGCTCAAATAGATGGAAAAGATACACTTATACCAGGATGATTCAATATCATCAGAAGTAAACAGTTTGTTCAAGATGCTGGACCTGACGTATATGATAATTTATAATGTTTTCTTGATTTCCTGGACTTTTGTATATAAATCAAATGTTTTTATTTCATGGGCATGAAAAGGCAGAGGAACCAGAGACCAAATTGCCAACATGATCATCAAAAAAACAAGAGAGTTCCAGAAAAACATTTATTTCTGCTTTATTGNGGGAGTTGGTGATGGACAGGGTGGTCTGGCGTGCTATGATTCATAGGGTCGCAAAGAGTCGAACACGACTGAGTGACTGAACTGAACTGAACTGATGATCCTATGTTAATTAAAAAAAACAATAATAATATCTCCAACTGTTGGCTTATGGCCAGTCCTTGTAGGTTATCTTGGTGGATTTCTCTCCTCTAAGGCTCTGATTGAGTAGTCCCTAGAAAATTTATTTTAGAAGAAATTTCAGTCATGTTCTCTTTACTCATGATATTACCTGGCCAGTTAATAATGCCAGCTCTGACTCTGACCATAGATATAAATTTTCTTTTACAGTTACTTAAACTCAGTCAGAATAATGAGCTAAGTCTGAATAAAAATCTGTAACTTATCATCTATTTAAAGGAAAATTCCCACAATTATGAGATGAATCTATATGGTTAAAACCAAGCTATGTTATTTAAATTTAAAAGCTCCAGCTCAGTGGGTAAAGAATCTGCCTGCAATGCAGAAGACACAGGAGATGCAGTTTTGATCCTTGGGTCAGGAAATCCCCTGAAGAAGGAAATGGCAACCCACTCCATTATTCTTGCCTATAAAATCCCATGGAGAGTGGGGCCTAATGGCCTATAGTCCATGGAATTGCAAACAGTCAGACATGACTTAGCAACTAAGCACAGGCATGTAGGGAACCATTAAATCATACTAAGAATGATTAACCTAATAACATTAGGAAACTAAGCTGGTTACCTTATAAACAATCCATACAGATTATTGTCCTTAGAGGGAGTGATTGCTATGGAATTGATTGGGTCAAATGAACAGAGATTCACTTGTTGGCACCTAATGAAACTCAGTGGATTTGTGGTTCTAATTCATGGCCTGCTAACCATGGGACGGATACAAAGGTGTACCCTGGTATTCCTAGGTACTAAAGAGCATATACATAACAAATTAGAGGTGACACCAGCCAGTCTAGCATTGGTACAAGCCTGATGCTTGAAGAGATCTTCATTTCATTTGTATGACCATCTAGCAGCTATTTTTGTGCCTTCAGTGGGATTAGAAGATACAATTGGCCATATTAAAGTCTTAACAACTTTCAATCAACAGATTTTAAATGAAAATAACCAGGCTATTAGCCTAATAAATTCTGAGTTTTTATGTTTAGAAAGACACTGCTACAAAATCACAAGGCCCTTGATGTCCTTACAGCATCTCAGGGAGTCACCTGTGCTATAATTCAAACTGAATGTTGTGTTTGTATCCTCTAATATAACACATTTGCTGAACTATATGAAAAATCAAATTTCTGCCTTAAGTTACCTATTCCATAGTCTTAATGAACTTAAAAAAAAATCTAATTTGGTATGGGAAGCTCTTGGACAAAATACTTACATTAATTATTAATTACTTATAAATTACTTACATTAATTATTAACTATATTAATTATTTCATTTGTATTTTATCTGTTTTACAAGACTTTTTTTTTTGCAATTACCAAATATGTAACTGAGCTTCCAGTAAAAATAATGATAAATAATGATCAACTGCTGTGACTCACAGCAGTTGATCAAATATATGATTCTATGTACAATCAATGACTGTAATACTGTAATTATAGATATGGGAAGATGTAATAAGTGGGGCTATTTTCTTGGACCATAACTAAAAGCCTTGTATCCAGATTTTTGACTATTAAGACTTAGTCACACATTCACTAGCTTATCACCAAAATATTCTCCAAAACAAGGAATGCCTCTTCCTAGCAACATGAGATGAAATGGTCATGAAATGCCTGCTAAATTGTGGTTGAATTTATTACCATAATAGGGCCCTATTAACTACAATTTGGAACTTGCCAAGGGTATTTGCCATCTGCCTCTGAGGAGATTGAATCATTTGTTGCTGCAGCTGTTGACCTTCAACATGTCTTAAAGGGAGTTCAGGATGGAGAATGAGGCACTTTGTGCTCCAAGAAAACTGATGGAACAGGTCTTCAGATAGATATTTTCAGGAACTTATTTCATAATCCCAATCTTTGCCTTCCCAAACATCTAGAAAAGCATCAGATCTCTTCATGGTGACATCAGCTCCTTATGACCAGCAAAAAAACTTTTGTAAAATAAATGCTTGATTGCGTGAACTCCCCATTCATCAAAATGGCATATATTGATGTTCCCCCAATATCTCTTTGGAGCAGTTCCCCTTGAGCTATATGAGGTGCTGTCTACCAGGCTGCAGTCCTCATTTAGCCCAAAATAAAGCTCAACTCACAACTCTAACATTGTGATTTTTTTTTTAATCGACAGACTCAATACAAGTAGCATTCATTAATCAAAAATAAAACAAAAAAGGAAGATAAAAGAAGGAAGACTAGAATTCACATTTATATGCATATATGAGTAAGAGTACATTATGTGTGTGCATGCATGCTAAGTCACTTCAGTTGTATCTGACAATTTGTGACCCTATGGACTTGTAACCCACCAGGATCCTTTTTCCATGGGGTTCTCCAGGCAAAAGCACTGGAGTGGGTTCTCCAGGGAATCTTCCCAATCCATGTCTCTTATGTCTCCTGAATTGACATTCAGGTCCTTTACCAGTAGAACCAACTGGGAAGCCAAGAGTACATTATATAAAAACACAGAAGTTCTTCACAAATGCATGCAGGTATATATATTTCAAATTTAGAGATACAGAGTCACTTAGCAAATGAATATGGCACAAAGACTAGTATCTGGTTGCACACTCCATGACAGACAGCATGTCATGTATAGAAAGATTTGAGTAACAGTCACTGTACAACTTTCCAAGCTGCCCAAGCTGTTTGGGTTAAAGTAATAATGATGTCTTGATAGTAATATCAAGTTTGTCCATTTTCCTTACAATATAACTAATAATATTTCTCAAAATAAGATTTGATAATATAGGAAAAAATAATATTCAATACCAGCATAAACTTTGTTAAACGTTGTTTTCATTTACATCATTTTTATTTGGTGATCACAACAACAGTACATTATAGATAAGTTTTTATAGACCAAAAAAGAAAGAAACACACACACACACAAATATAAAGAAAGTTATCTTCATTTAGCAGTTAATACCATTTTTGTACAACAGGTGAGTTGCAGTACTGTGATATACATGTAGATATATGAATTCCAGATTCACCTTTTAAAATTTTAGCATGGGAATTCTTTAACTGTTTTAGGAAATTAGAGAGTGAATATGTTCCAAGAAGGGGAGTATTTCCTGAGTCTTTTACCGATATATTCTTTACTATCTCAGCAGTTAGTGAAATAAGGCTGTAAACAACTTTATGTTTTTTCTACAAAAGCAGTATTTTATCTATTTTCCCCTTTATACTGCATTCCCTTGGTGATTATAAACTTCTTATTGAGACAATTAACTTAATTAAAAAAAAATTTGGCCCTAGTTTAAATTTTAGAAGCATTAGAACAGGGTACTAACATCATTTGGCAAGTTTAAATGCTCATGGAATTTACTTTAAAGGACCCAAGTGAATCTCTTAGCACATAAAGAGCTAGAAGAGTTCATTAGATCAGACATATATAACAATTACTAAAGCAGCATTTTAAATAGCTGAAATTTATATGATTACAAGTCACTTTGTTTTATTAAAATGATCTATTAGAAGTAAGCAGTCTATTTTACCAAGCTGGCAATGCAGGCTGGATTTTTCTTTTTAATGAAAAAGACAACACAGTTCTTAAATTTGGGTTTGATGGCCTCAAATTGTCCACTCTTATTTTGCAGTACATGAATTTAGACCAAGAAAGGATAGGTGTATTTATAAAAACTTTCCATTTCCTCACACAAACAGGAGGACCAAGGAGGATGAACAATAATCGCAGTCCTCCGAGGACATCTGAAATATCCTGCATTTTCTCCTTGATCTCTACATTTCTAATGAGAAATTGAGGATGAGAATGAAAAGCAAAATAGAAGGTGAACTTTAAACTCTACTATTGCAGTTGAAGTCTGAATTTAGGAAGCAAATGTTGAGACAGAGTTAAGAGTAAAGAAAGTTCATTAGGGAGTGACATCTGAATGGAAAACAGCAGGCACAGAATCAGACAAGGGAGTTGTGGTACAATACAGATCTAACAGAGTCTCTGTTTGCCCAAGAGGCACGGGAGCAGAGGTTATCCCTGTAAAGGATCACACTGGGGTGGAAATGGCTAAGCCCTGGTTCCACTGTCTTGCTTGGTCATTGACAGGACTAAGGTGAATCTGAAGGGATTGACAACAAGATGCTCTCAGCTGGCTGCTCTTCTTTGAAGGGAATCTATGGGGTACATACCTATACTTGTGCATGCAGTATACATCTATTATACACATGGATATGGATATGTTATGCTTTATATAAGTTCTCCATTTATTATGTATAATACAAGAACAAAAATTCTTACGAATTGAATAAAGACAGCAGTACATTGAATTTTGAGTTAGAAAAAAAAAAAAATCAAGAAAATGCACTGGTCATAGCAAACACCCTCTTCCAGCAACACAAGAGAAGACTCTACACATGGACATCACCAGATGGTCAACACCGAAATCAGATTGATTATATTCTTTGTAGCCAAAGATGGAGAAGCTCTATACAGTCAACAAAAACAAGACCAGGAGCTGACTGTGGCTCAGATCATGAACTCCTTATTTCCAAATTCAGACTTAAATTGAAGAAAGTAGGGAAAACTGCTAGACCATTCAGGTATGACCTAAATCAAATCCCTTATGATTAAACAGTGGAAGTGAGAAATAGATTTAAGGGCCTAGATCTGATAGATAGAGTTCCTGATGAACTATGGAATGAGGTTCGTGACATTGTACAGGAGACAGGGATCAAGACCATCCCCATGGAAAAGAAATGCAAAAAAGCAAAATGGCTGTCTGGAGAAGCCTTACAAATAGCACTGAAAAGAAGAGAGGCGAAAAGCAAAGGAGAAAAGAAAAGATATAAGCATCTGAATGCAGAGTTCCAAAGAATAGCAAGAAGAGATAAGAAAGCCTTCTTCAGC
>SJYX01021180.1:35276-48187 GCA_006410675.1 Oreotragus oreotragus | reverse complement strand
CACAGCTTTCTTAACCATTCATCTGCTGATGGACATCTAGGTTGCTTCCATGTCCTGGCTATTATAAACAGTGCTGTGATGAACATTGGGGTACATGTGTCTCTTTCTATTCTGGTTTTTATTTGATAATTTTTATACCCAGTGATCTTTCCCAACAGATGTAAGAAAGTTTTTGTAAAAAGTCATATTTGCAACAAAAACATAAAGAAAAAAGAACAAGAACTTACCAAGAATGTGTTGGATTTGACCAAAGAAATACAATTAAGGTAAACTATGAGCAATTTTACTAAATATAAATTCTATTTCTGAATGTCTTACTTGTATGTGTGGAGACTAGTTCAGCCTGAAGAAGGAACCAGAACCCCATGTACAAAGGTTATATTCAGAAAATATGGTATATCTGCATGTCTAAAACTTGAAAATGTAACAACAACATTACAAAAAACTCTCCAAATCCATGCTCTGCATTATGCAACAAGTTCACCTTAGAGGTATCTGATTCCCTGAGGGTTGCATGGGAATGTGACTTCATTTTGGAAATGTGACTTCATTTGAATTTACTATTA
The DNA here is from genome assembly GCA_006410675.1 of Oreotragus oreotragus. Taxonomy (NCBI): domain Eukaryota; kingdom Metazoa; phylum Chordata; class Mammalia; order Artiodactyla; family Bovidae; genus Oreotragus; species Oreotragus oreotragus. The sequence goes on along the minus strand of SJYX01021180.1, from coordinate 47,621 downwards.
GGGCTCAGATTCTGAAAATTTGTTGTCTTATTCAAAATTTTATCTTGTAAAAAAATGGATAAATTGCAAGTTATTTTTGTCTAGGAGAGATGAAAATGATCTCAGTCTATTAGAAGAGATAAAATAACACTAAGGTTACCATTGCATTGCCCAGTAGAGCAATAACCAGTTTCCTCTCCCAGTTATACTATTCTTATTCCCTCAATCACTTTTTTTGTGTGTGTGTATATAATCAACTTTATCATTCTGTATCATTAATAAGTTAGATACATCTGTCAGTCTTTAACTTGTGCCCACTAAAATTCTTATCCTTTTAACTTTTTGAAACTATTATCTTAACATTTGATAATTTAATGGGTCAATGATCCTCTGGGCTTCTGTTTAATGAGATATATGTATTGGGCAGATATTGCTTTGATATTTTGTTCACAGATGCCTAGACCAAACCTGAGAGAGACAAGAGAACAGAGATGGTTTTGTTGGCTCATCCTTAGCTCCAACCTGGTGATTAGATGTGATCTATTATGAGCAAAGTGTGAAAGGAGCATGACTGTCTTGAGGAAGCTCAGAGCAAAATCAGTGTTACATCTGAGCCCAGATCTGAGTGAGGGAGAGGGGCAAATCCAGTCTCAATTGTGAGTCAGTAGGTATCAAGAACCATAATACAGAGGGGGTCTTTTCACTGTAGAGAGTATCATCAGTGAAGCAGTCACCACAAGGGCAGTGCTGACTGGCCTCTGAAAACCAGGCTCCCATTTCTAATGATTTTTGAGAAATTGAATTAAGTCAGGAGACCATAGTAGAGGTACAAGCAGGGGCTCAATTCTTAGGTCATAGAAGATACTACCTTAAAATTTACAAACATAATTGAGAAAATCTGAGAAAGATAATTTGGTTTTAAAATAAGGGACATGCCCCTGGGGGTCAGTGTAATGTCATAATAAAAGTCATGTGTTCACATTGACATTACTTTATTTAAATACAGTGTAAGAAGACCTGAAGATATTTCATTTTTCAAGTTTTAAAACAAACATGGTATGTAAATGTCACAATAGAACTTTTCTACTTAGTTACCCAGTCTTAAGGAATTCCAGAGTCATCTTTGCATTATATTTTATACAAAACAAGAAAATTCATCCTCATAAGGGGTAATACTATATCATGACTATTAGTATAAGAAAATATATTTAATTGTGATTTCCAAACTTTGAATTTTTCTTTCAACGGCTTGTTTATAACAAATAAAGCATAGCAAACCTGAGGTTTCTTTCACTTTTGCTTGATTTTGTAAACAAAAGCATGACTTTTATTTCTATAAAAATACTTTTTCTTATAGAAACTAATAACAGATTGTTAGTAGAGAAACAAGGAGAAGTATAAGAGCATCAGAAAAACAAAATGATTTACATCTGATCAAGATACTTTCAATAATAAAAGGGGAAGCTATTAATAATTGAGAACTGCAAGTGCAAATCAGAACTGTGAAGAGCAACTGGGATTTAAGTTCACTCTAGTAGAAGAATAAACCTTAATAGTTTCTACATACTTTCAGAAAATATGAATATACTTGCAATGAACAAAGAGATGTAATATTCATATCAGACCGCCCCCCCCCCAGAAAGTTTCCCAACTCTTAGGACCACTGTCAGCTCCTTCATAAATACCTCAGCTATAGAGGTCAGTCTTGCCCAAGATCTTTCCCTTCCCAAAGCAGTACAGACCATTTCAGTTCACATAGGACTATTCTCAGACCATTTATTTCCAGAGCTTCCCATGGGTTGACTTCTTCTTTTGCCGAACCCTTCTTACCTCCCTCTAGGATGTTGATCTTAAGGGCACTCCCTAATAAATGCCTTGCATACTAAACTCCATCTCAGGATTTGCTTCTCAGAAATTCCACCTGAGACAGTGCTTGACATTGATATGTTATGTAGACTGTAGTCAGTGGCAAACAGGTGATGACCACAGACTCTGAAACTATCTCCTGGTTACAACTTGGGCTCCACCACTTAACAGCTATATGCCTGTGGGCATGTTTCTAAGTCTTGATTTCTATCTCTGTAAATTGTAGACAAAAATAGAACCTTTCTCATAGGATTGCTGTGAAATTTGAATGAGTTGATACATGTGGGGAACTTAAAACCACACTAAAGACTCTAGAAAATCCTTGGTAATCAGTGATACTATTTTAATCCATTTTCAGTCAAAATTGGAAACAATCCAGCATCTTCTTCTGAGCATAGGAGACTCATAGCAGTTGGGATTGACTAAATTCCCTGTGGCAGGGCCCTTTCTACAATCCGAAGGCAATGCCAGCTTCTTGACCAGCACCTAGGTCCTAATACATTATTCAGATTCTGGCACTAAGCACAGTTCTTCTAGGGATGAAATTTCTTGTCTGGGGTCCATGTCTACCCAAACTCTAGATTCCTGGAATAGCTCATTTTTCCTACAGCCATGTCCCTGAAAGTCACTCTGGGATATCCCCCAAACCTCCAAATCCACATAGTCAGAGCTTCAATTCTGTCAAATTCAGCAGATATCTGGGCCTCCTCTCAGTCTGACCTTTGCCAGCAGCATGCCTTTGCTGCTTTTTCCCCCTACCCCCTCTAGATCAAATTTCCCAAGATGATTCATGCCTAGAACAACAGTCTCATATTCTTTTTCCTGTTTACATAATTAACCCTGTCAAGCTGCAATTCTTTTGTTCTATAATCTGGTCTTTGTTGATGCCTTCAAAGTCTCAGTTCCAATCAGTGTGATGAAAGAAAATCTCACAGAGGAAAAAAACACAAGTGACATAGAGATGCTAAAAATATCGTCAATAATACCAACCACAGTGAAATTTCAGGACTCTGGTGAGGTTGTAAAGTACATCTCCCCAAGTGACTTTGTAGAAAGTCTGGAGAAAGACTGAAGAATAGGATGCACCATTCACTATTTCACATCATCTAGATTATGGTAATAGTAACTGCTTCTGGAATCAGAAAATGAACATTTATTTTGAGATATTATTTTTTTCTTTCTGAGTAAGAAACTATTTCTGAAAGAAAGCGGAATATTGTATTTTTATTTTTTTAGTCCTTAGATAAATAAGGTAAAAATAGTGACAACTAAATTGTATAACTCCTTATTTCATGTATTTCCCAAATTATTTTTGTTAATAAAAGGTACACTTTATATTTACAAAGTCTTTAAAAGTTTTAATCAAAATTTGTTTTCATAAAATAAACATATTTTTACTGCTAAGGAAAAATACTTAGAATAAAACACATAGTTTGAGTGTATTTGTTTTGGGGATAGTGGTCATTTACTATGATGTATTAAAAATCCAACCTGGATACTAAAAAAGAGCTTGAATAACCAAAGCAATCCTGATAAAGAACAAAGTGATGGCATCATACTTTGTTATTTCAAGCTATAATACAAAGCTTTAGTAATCAAAACAAAATGGCACTGGCATAAAAACAGATACATAGACCAATGGAATAGAATCAAGGGCCCAGAAATATACCTATACACATATGGTCAGTTAATATTTGATAAGGAAATTAAGAATCCTCATTGGAGAAAAGACAGTCTCTTCAATATATTCCATTGGGGAAGTTGGATATTCACATATAAAAGAGTCAAACTAAACCTTATCTGATACCAACCACAAAAAATTAATTGAATCAGATTGAAGGCTTAAATGTAAGACCTAAAACCATAAAACTTCTGGAAGAAAACATATGGGAAAGATACTTGACATTGGTCTTGGCAACTTTTGTTGTTGTTGTTATGATACTATAAGCCATAAAGTAAAAAATAAACAAGTATTCTAAGTACTCCACCTTGGGTTATGCTACTATTTCTGTGACCAAAGTGAAAGAAAAGTGCAAGTGTCAGTTGCTTAGTCATGTCTGACTCTTTGTGACTCCATGGACAGAAGCTACAGTCCATGGGATTCTCCAGGCAAGAATACTGGAGTAGTTAGCCATTCCCTTCTCCAGGGGCTCTTTCTGACCCATTGATCAAACCTGAATCTCCTGAATTGCAGATGGATTCTTTACCATCTGAACCACCAGCAAAACCCTATTTCTATGACCAAAAGAATGAAATAAAATAATTAGTCGAAGTGGAAGGAAATGTAGTTCCCCAAAAGAAGGGGAAAATTTGTCCCCTGGGAGGGAAGGAACAGAACATTAACTGTCCATTACAAAAAAAAAAAAAAAAAAAAAAAAAAATCCTTGTCTCCAACTTTAGCTTTTAACCAGCTACTGCTGCAAGAAATGCCTAGAAGACATTGTTTCTTATTCTCATGTCAAGCTTCTCCAAAGCTTTATCACTGGTCNAAAAAAAAAAAAAAAAATCCTTGTCTCCAACTTTAGCTTTTAACCAGCTACTGCTGCAAGAAATGCCTAGAAGACATTGTTTCTTATTCTCATGTCAAGCTTCTCCAAAGCTTTATCACTGGTCATGCATGGTTTAGATATACTTGATCTTGGTTCTAGAAATGCTGACATTCCTTTCCTCTACCAACCGAGGCCAATGTTCAAGTGACCTCCAGAATCTGAACCAAATGAAGCTAAGAACACCCTTGGGAGAATTCAACACTTAGTCAGAGAAAACTTTGATACTGAAATAATCTTGAGAAACACAACAGTTTTCCTAAGAACTTCAGGATCCCTTCTTTATTGTAAGCAACATCTATGCCTGGCTCCTAATATTGCCATTGTTCTTCTACTCTTCACTGTGGTTCCAAGAGTTGGGAATGGGCTACTTAAAGGCATGAAGATGACCACAGAGATGAGGTTTTTTATCTAAACAGGCAGTAACTGAAGATATCAGGTTATATATAAAATAAAACAAGGAGAAAGGCGCACAGCTGAAATGGATTTGGGTTCTCTCCATTTTAACAGCAATGAGTCATTTCATTATTCCATAGTGACCCCATGTCTAGAGGGATAAAGGGAAATGGAAAAGCAATCCCAGTTGTGCGGCAGAGGCAGCATCCACTGCATAGTTTGCTAATTGTTCATTATATAAACTTCCTAGTGAAAAACCATTCTAGCAACGACAGAAGAGTCCTGACATTTGGCCCATCTAATTTCTGAAATATTCAAATTTCTATTAAAATGATAAATCATAATGATTCTTTAAAAATTGTAATATTCTTGGTTTAAGAGCCTCTAACAATACTATAGATGTAATAATGTATTATAGCTCTTTTTGATAATAGGTTAAATTTTGAACCTTTCTTTTAATCCATATTGCTTTCAAAAGCTTTTATAATCCAATTATATGAAAATTAAATTGATTTTTCTGGAAGATTATTAAAGAGAACATCTTCCTGAATTTAATGCCAGAAATATGCCCATAGTTGTAACACACACCCCCACCACACACACACACACACAGTCACTACCAATAGCCACTCAAAAGAAAGGTTTGAATTACAATATCCCCAAACCAAACTAAGATTATGGCATCTGGTCCCATCACTTCATGGCAAATAGATGGGGAAACAGTGGAAAAAGTGTCTGACTTTAGTTTTCTGGGCTCCAAAATTACTGCAGATGGTGATTACAGCCATGAAATTAAAAGATGTTTACTACTTGGAAGGAAAGTTATGACCAACCTAGATAACATATTAAAAAGCAGAGACCTTACTTTGCCAACAAAAGTCTATCTAGTCAAGGCTATGATTTTTCCAGTGGTCATGTATGGATGTGAGAGTTGGACTGTGAAGAAAGTTGAGAATCAAAGAATTGATGCTTTTGAACTGTAGCATTGGAGAAGACTCCTGAGAGTCACTTGGACTGCAAAGAGATCCAATCAGTCCATCCTAAAGGAGATCAGTCTTGGGTGTTCATTGGTAAGATGATGTTGAAGCTGAAGCTCCAGTACTTTGGCCACCTGATGCAAAAAGCTGACTCATTGGAAAAAACCCTGATGCTAGGAAAGATTGAGGGCAGGTGAAGGGAACGGCAGAGGATGAGATAGTTGGATGGCATCACCAACTCAGTGGGTTTGGATGAACTCCTGGAGTTGGTGATGGACAGGGAGGCCTGGCATGATCAGTCCATGGGGTCACAAAGAGTCAGACACGACTGAGCAACTGAACTGATCCCCAAACCAAAGGCCCTCATCAATTTAAATTTATTTGATTAATATCCCAGAAAATAAGTTACTAGTGCTGGACATGCAGAAAGTGGACTATGTGAAAAACCAGATTAAAATCTACATCATTTGTCTTTGATGCCATAAACAAAAATAGAATTAAATTAGATAAATGCAAATACATATGTTTATTCTAAATTTAAGTAAACAACAAGTTGATAGAGTGGATTGAACTTTAAACTTACAATAACTCTATAAAACCACTGTTTGTTTGTTTTTTTGTTTAATCAGTGCTGAATGGCTGGGTTTTTCTCTGGATTGTTGAATCTGAAGGCTGTAATCCAAACTAACCTTCTATTGCTAGCCTGTTCAAGGGCTGCTCATCAGGGCCTGTTTCAATCCTGGTGGATTATGTTTTCTATCAGCCAGTGAATTTACCTACCAAAATGAAATCAATAGGTAAGCCAGCTCACTCCATTTCCTTTTAAATAGTTTAAACTTTCAATAGAACAAGAAAATAGAGGCTGTCATGAGATTAAATCAAACCAAGGGTCAAGGCTTGTGGTGAAAAGAAGCTGAGATTTCAGAACTTACTAGGGGGAGCTGATAAGAGTGGAGAGTTTTTTTTTTTTTTTTCAATCTCAAGAGGACAGCTGAAAGATTGTTTTACTGCAGGTGATATGTCAGTCTGTTACTTACTCATCATACCTGCCAAACTTGAGAGGCTCTCTGTTATTACTTATAACTGCCAGTTTACAAGATGGCCCTGTAGGGAGTGAATGAACCAACTGAAACAAATAGAGGTTAGACCACAACTGCAATGTCTACTCTAGTCAGCACAAGTAGTGAATATTAAATAGGAAGGACAGGCCCAAATACTTTTCCTTGAGGTCACCAGATCTTGTGGGCCTGAGAGATGGCTCCCAGCCCCAGGAGTTAACTTTTGTGGAGTGCTGTGGCCTGGGAATTCTGATTGATAACTCAGGAGAAAGGCTTGATTTGATCACATAAAGACTTTCCACATTAACTGCTTCTGGATAGATAAGACTTTTCCTAGTAACTTACCCTTTAGTTCAAATTCTGGGGGAAGAGCAACTAATTAAGCAGAAACATCAGTGAAAATGTGCAGCAAAATGGGAAACACACAAGGACAGCCCTGACAATCTGAGTAGGCTGAAATAAGAGAAGCTGAAATTGAGAAAAGGATTCTGTCTGCCTAGAATATTTTTTTCTGTGCTGTTTTTCTCCCTTTGGTCATGCCTGTCTGTTTAGGCATTTCAAGTTAGAGGCTGTTCTGGACATAGTATATGGCTCATCTGTTCACTCGGGTTTTACTTTGATTTGATCTTTCAGTTAAATTGGCATTTTGTAGTTGTTTGGAAACTATGCCTTGGGCGGGGAGTGGGGGCAGGGGGAGTTTACAATAGTGAACAAGGAGGGAACTGAAGTGAAAGAACACAATCTATAACCATTTTTGTAGCCTGTTGAGAGTGGAAGGCTGTGTTATGATGTTTTGAATGCATTTCTGGGGGTTCCCCAGGTGACGCTAATGGTAAAGAATATGCCTGACACTGGGAGACATAAAGAAATGTAGCTTCTTCTTTGGGTTGGGAAGATCCACTGGAGAAGGAAGTGGCACCTTACTCCAGTATTCTTGCCTGGAGACTCCTATAGACAAGGGAGCCTGGAGAACTACAGCCCATAGGGTCACAAAGTGTCAGACTTAGCACACATATGCTTTAAGCCTACCTCTCTAAGGAATCAAGTGCTTTAAGGAATGTATTCATACCTGTTAGTAACTTAAAACAATAGTGTCAAGTGAAGATTCAAACTTCATTCTTCTGAAAGATGATGATGATAATTATAACATCAATGGCCTTCAAGTGTAAATCTTCTCTAATTTGAGTTCAAAATCTTTTCAATGTGGTATTAAGGAAATTCTTCTCTATGTAAAATTTGATATTCAATCAGAGTAAGAAGGGCTGTAGTTTTTCAAATTGACACGATTTCTTTGATAAAGTAAAGACTGTCAAAATTATATATAGAAGCCCTAAAGCAGGAGAAAAGATGCTTTCCATCTCCAAGGTAAATAAAGTTCTTGACAGAGTCTGAGTGAAAGAGGACAGCAGTCCAGTTGGCAATCTCCCAATAGTCATTCTTGATATGATGGCAGATGGATTATGGAAGGGGGGACATGATTAGATTTCATCAAAGTTTCATGACAGAATCCTCCCATCAGCGGGACTAGCCTTAGAGAAAAGATTATGATACACACTGCCATTCATAAATTGTCTATATTATGCAACTGATGATAAAAATATTTGACATTCCATGAAGTCTAAACTGAAAAAGCAAAGCATATGAATTATGATTTAAGTGGAAAAGCAACCTCCTGGGGAGAGAGCAGTCTGGTCCATCACAAGAGATTTGGGCTTTAATATTACTCTGTGTTCCAAGTTTCAGTAGGCTGATGAATAGGAAGTGATGAATGATTACTTTGTTGCAGAGTATACAACTCCCTCTGAGAATTAGAATTGATACTGGCTATTTGCTCTGAATATTCACTGGAAGGACAGGTGCTGAAACTGAAACTCCAATACTTTGGCCACCTGATACGAAGAGCTGACTCATGGAAAAAGACCCTGATGCTGAGAAAGACTGAGGGCAAATGAAGAGGGTTATAGAGGATGAGATGTTTAGCTGGCATCACTGACTCAATGGGGATGAGGTGAGCAAACTCCAGAGGATAATGAAGGACAGGAAGCCTGGTGTGCTGCTGCTTACAGGGTCTCAAAGAGTCAGACATGACTTAGCACCAGAACAATAACGTTTACTGAGTATTACCCCAAGGAGTATTTGCCTTTCAATGTACAAGCACAAAACTTGATGCTAGGAATTGTGTATTCTGACCCCAAATTTTCAAATAGGTACCATAAACATTTCAGTATATCTGGATATTGCAAATTGTTTTGCCTATAAACAGTGAAGTTTTATTCATTTGTTCATTCAAGATGAACATACTCATTGTTGCCTATTTTGCATATAAGCATCTTCTAGATTTTAACGATACAGAAGTATAGGTTATCACAGAATATTGAGTAGAATTCCCTTCTACAAAGTAGGTTCTTGTTGGTTATTTTGAGCAAAATCATGAACATATAGCATTTAGTTTAAGATTCTGTGATCTTAAAATTGAAAATAAATTAGTTCAATAATAAATGTAGTTACATGCACAAACATAGAAAGCAAACTTATGGATACTAAAGAGAGAAGTGGAAGAGGGTGGGGCAAATAAGGAGTTTAACACACTACTATAGTACACACTACTATATGTATGACATGGATATACAATGTACAAGGACCTATTGTACAGAACAAGCAACTATATTGGATGTTGTATAATAACCTATAATGGAAAATAATTGGGACATTTTGTATATATGTATGACTGAATCACTTTTCTTAAACCTGGAAATAACACAACATTGTAAATCAGCTATACTACAATATGATATAAAAACTAATAAATGGAGTTATGTGGGTCAATTGTTGACTCTGTGTAAATTGCAAGAGCTTTTTCATAAGTCCTGCAGCATCATCTCACCTTTTCATAGTTGTCCCAGGCCCTTGTTCAACTTCTTGCAACTCCAATTGACTGTAGCCTGCTCTCTGACTGTAGGCTCCTCTGTCTGTGGAATTTTCCAAAAAGGAATACTGAATCAGGTTGGCATTTCTTACTCCTATCATGGTGCCATAGTCCCTCAATTCACTCATGCTGCCTACCTACCAGCTGCTTGGCTTTGTACACTCTGAGAAGATAAGAACGAATAAGACATAGTTCTGCTTTTAATGGGTTTGATAGAGAGCTGAGGGGAAGATTCATAAACATAGCTTAGATAAAAGAAAAGAGATTATAGAATCTCATAATAGGGGTTAGTAAAAGGTGATGTGGGAACAGAGGAAAAAGGGAGAACTTAATATTCACCAAGGGTAGGGATTTTAGAAGATGAGGATACAAAGAAGAACTACACAAGAAAGGTCTTAATGATCTGGGATACCACAATGATTTGGTCACTCACCTAAAGCTGGACATCCTGGACTGTGAAGTAAAGTGGGCTTTAGGAAGCATTATTATGAACAAAGCTAGTGGAGGTGATGGAACTCCAGTTGAGCTATTTAAAGTCCTAACATTATTCCAGTAAATTTGGAAAACTCAGCACTGACCACCAGACTGGAAACTGTCAGTTTTCATTTCAATCCCAAAGAAGGGCAGTGCCAAAGAAAATTTAAGCTACTGCACAAAATTGTGCTTTTTTTAATATGCTAGTGAGGTTATGCTCAAAATCCTTCAAGTTAGGCTTCAGCAGTGCATGAATCAAGAACATCCAGATGTACAATCTGGGTTTGAAGAGGTGAAGGAGCCAGAGATAAAATTGCCAACCTTGGAGGCAGTCCTAAGATGGTGGAGGAATAGGACAGGGAGATCACTTTCTCTCCCACAAAGTCATCAAAAGAACATTTAAATTCTGAGTAAATTCCACAAAATAACTTATGAATGCCAGCAGAGGATACCTAGCACCCAGAAAAGCAGCCCATTGTCTTCAAAAGGAAGTAGGTNCTTGGAGGCAGTCCTAAGATGGTGGAGGAATAGGACAGGGAGATCACTTTCTCTCCCACAAAGTCATCAAAAGAACATTTAAATTCTGAGTAAATTCCACAAAATAACTTATGAATGCCAGCAGAGGATACCTAGCACCCAGAAAAGCAGCCCATTGTCTTCAAAAGGAAGTAGGTAAAAATATAAAAGACAAAAAAAGAGACAAAAGAGATAAGGATGGAGATCTGTCCCAGGAAGGGAGTCTTTAAAAGAGAGAAGTTTTCAAACACCAGGAAACGCTCTCATTGCTGAGTCTGTGGTGAGTCTTGGAACCACAGAGGGAAAAATAACAGGGAATAAAAATAAATAAATAATTAAAATCCACAGATTACGAGCCCAACAGTAACTCCCCCAGTGGAGAAGCAGCATAGACACCTTACTCGCCACTAGCAAGCAGAGGCTGGGCAGGGAGGCTNAGAAACGCTCTCATTGCTGAGTCTGTGGTGAGTCTTGGAACCACAGAGGGAAAAATAACAGGGAATAAAAATAAATAAATAATTAAAATCCACAGATTACGAGCCCAACAGTAACTCCCCCAGTGGAGAAGCAGCATAGACACCTTACTCGCCACTAGCAAGCAGAGGCTGGGCAGGGAGGCTCAGGCTGCATTGCTTAGAGTAAGGACTGGGCCTGAATGCCCTGAGGGCAATCTGAGCGAACTAACTTGGGCTAGCAAACCAGACTGTGGGATAGCTACCACGCGAAAAGCCCAAACATAAGATACTGCTGGGCCCGTGCACAGAACAAAAGAACAGAAATACCTGGCTGCAGGCCATCCCTCTCTGGCGACAGGCAGCCACAGCTGGAAGGGGTAATCACAGCCCTGGAGAGACATTATCTACCAAACTGCAAGCAGGCTTCTTTGCTAACTAATACTTCTTGGGGTTCTGGATGGTCAACATCCACCTGAGAAGGTGAGCTGGTTGTACACCCAGAAAACCAAGTGGCAGGGATGGGGGAGGTGATAAGTTGCAGCAACTGCGCTCGCCAAACACCTCATCACCTGAGCTGCTTGGACCTGGGAAGGGCATAAAACGCAGGCCCAATGGAGTCTGCACCTCTGAGGACTATCTGAGTGCTTGAATCTGAGCGGCTTAGACCTGGGAGGTGCAGGCAGACCAGGGCCAGACTTGGACAGTTCCTGGTGGAGCAATCTAGAGCCTGAGCAATGTGGGCAGGGAGGGCACACAGGCAATGAGCAGGGGAAGGCCCAGTGTGGCTGAGAAACTGTGAGCACACGCCAGTGTTATTTGTTTGCAGTGTCCCTCCCTCCCCACAGCATGACTGAACAAGTGAGCCTAAAAATGTGTCCACCACCGCCCCCTTGTGTCAGGGTGGAAATCAGACACTGAAGAGACCAGCAAACAGAAGAAGCTAAAACAGAGGGAAACGCCTTGGACGTGACAGGTGCAATGGATTAAAACCCTGTAGTTAGTCCTGAATACATAGGAAGGGGCCTATAGATCTTGAAAAATATAAGCCAGGTCAAGGAAATATCCAAAAATGAACTGACCCCACACTGCCCACAACACCAGAGAAAGTCCTAGATATAGTTTTACTATTTGTATGATCATTCTTTTTTTTTT
>SJYX01021180.1:11898-25817 GCA_006410675.1 Oreotragus oreotragus | reverse complement strand
AGTGTGGCGATTCCTTAAAAAAAAAAATAACAAACTGGAAATAGAAGTGCCTTATGACCCAGCAATCCCACTGCTGGGTATACACACTGAGAAAACCAGAACTGAAAGAGACATGTGTACCCTAATGTTCATCGCAGCACTGTTTGTAATAGCCAGGACATGGAAACAACCTAGATGTCCATCAGCAGATGAATGGATAAGAAAACTGTGATACATATACACAATGGAGTATTACTCGGCCATTGAAAAGAATACATTTAAATCAGTTCTAATGAGATGGATGAAACTGGAGCTTATTATACAGAGTGAAGTAAGCCAGAAAAAAAGCACCAATACAGTATACTAACGCATATATATGGAATTTAGAAAGACGGTAACTATAACCCTGTATGCTAGAGAGCAAAAGAGACACAGATGTATATAACAGTCTTTTGGACTCTGTGGAAGGGGGAGAGGGTGGGATGATTTGGGAGAATGGCATTGAAACATGTATAATATCATATAAGAAACAAATCACCAGTCCAGGTTCAATGCAGGATACAGGATGATTGGGGCTGGTGCACTGGGATGACCTAGAGGGATGGTACAGGGAGCTAGGTAGGAGAGGGGTTGAAGATGGGGAACACGTGTATCCCCGTGGTGGATTCATGTTGATGTATGACAAAACCAACACAATATTGTAAGGTGAAATATTAATAATAATAATAAATAAATTATAAATGGTTAAAAATTTTTTAAATTGCCAACCTTTGTTAGATCATGGAGAAAGCAAAGGAGTTCCATAAAAACATCTACTTCTACTCCATTGACTATGCTAAAGCCTTTGACTATGTGGATCACAACAAAATGAGGAAAATTCTTAAAGAGATAGGAATACCAGACCACCTTACCTGTCTCCTGAGAAACCTGTATGGGTCAAGAAAAAACATAACCCAATATGGAACAATGGACTGCTTCAAATTTTGGAAAGGAGTACCACAAAAGTGTATTGTGTCACCCTGATTATTTAACTTCTCTGCAGAGTACATCATGTAAAATGTGGTACTGGATGAATCACAAGTTGGAGTTAAGATTTCAGGGAAAAATAACAACCTCAAGTATGCAGATGATACCACTCTAATGTCAGAAAGAGAATAGGAAAAGAACCTCTTGATAAGGGTGAAAGAGGAGAGTGAAAAAACTTGCTTGAAACTCAACATTTAAAATACTAAGATATGATATCATCACTTCATGGCAAATGGAAGGGGGAAAAGTGGAAGCAGTGACAGATTTCATTTTCCTGCACTCCAAAATCACTGGTGACAGTGACTGAAGTGGAGCCAAAAATTAAAAGATGCTTGCTTCTTGAAAGTAAAGCAATCACTAACCTAGAAGCATATTAAAAAGCAAAGACATCACTTTAACAACAAAGTTTCTGTATAGTCAAAGCTATGATGTTTCCAGTAGTCATGTAATGGATAAGAGAGTTGGACCCTAAAGAAAGTTGAGTGGCAAAGAACTGATGCTTTAGAACTGTGGTGCTAGAGATGATTCTTGAGAGTCCCTTGGGATGCAAGGAGATCAAACCAGTACAACCCCAATGGAAATTAACCTTTAATATTCATTGGACTGATGCTCCAGTAGTTTGACCACTTGAAGCAAAGAGCTGACTCTCTGGAAAGACCCCGATGCTGAGAAAGACTGAAGGCAAAAGGAGAAGGGGATGGCAGAGGATGAGATGATTAGATAGCATCACTTAGTCAATGAATGTGAAATTGAGCATCCCTGGCAGATAGTGGATGACAGAAGAGCCTGTCTATGCTGCAGTCCATGGGATTACAAAGAGTCGGACATGACTTAGTGGATGACCAGCAAAAAAGGAGTTTTAGAAAAGAGATCCCCAATCTCTGGGATCTAATGTCTGATTATATGAGGTAGACCTGATGCAATAATAGTATAAATAATATGCATAATAAATATAATATGCTTGAATCTCTGGAAAACATCCTCTTCTCCAGTCAATGGAAAAATTGTTTTCCATGAAACTGGTCCCTCTTAAGGATCACAGTTTTAAAAGAAGAATAACATCACAGTTTATATTTATTGAGCTACTACATCTTGCAAGGATTTCCCATGACTGTCTCAATTAATTCCTAACTACAATCCTATAAGGTAAACATCATTACCCCAATTTATAGTTAATTTTTAAAAACATGAGCTCAGAGGGATTAGTTTTTTAACCCCAAGTCACAGTTATTCTTACAAAGATGAGCTTCCAACAAAGGTCTGCCCAAGACCAAAGTCCACATGTGCAGCTGTAAAGATACTGCTTCCCAAACACAAATTTCCTAAGGAACTGCCTGCATTTGTTTCCCAGGGCTGTTGTAATAGAACATAGCCCCAATCTCTGCTTCCTTCTCCACGTGGCTCCTCCTGGATTTTTCTGTGTCTCCACTTCTCTTTCTCACAAGGACATCAGTCATTGGATTTAGGGCCTAATTCAAGAAGCTCTCATACTGAGATCTTTACCATATTTGCAAAGTCCCTTTTTTCCATATAAAGTCTCATTCATAGGTATGGGGTTTTAAGACAGATATATCTTTCAGGAGGCCACAATTCAACACACTAGGATACTGCTTTAATGGAGTGTACAGGACAAGTTGAAGTTTGTCAGGACGAGAGAGTATTGCAACCAGAATACTGAAACACTAAGATTAAACACTGGACAGGTAAGAGAAAGCCACATTGGAAACTGCATATACTTTGCTATACTTGGAATGCCAAAATAAAAATAAGCAATCAAGAAAACATATGCTTAAAAATCAGGTTTAAACACTAGATAGACATCAGGTAATTGACAACTGATCAGCAAAGCTAAAAAATTAGGGCTATATTCAAACCTGGGAGTCATTCGAGACTTTATGTAAGCAAAGAGCATATTTAATTATGCATTTGATAAATGTCGCTCCAGTGCCAGATGGAAGTAGATTATAGAATGGGAATTTGTGGCCAGTGTGATACCGTAGGTAGCTTTTTACACAACCCAGATGGAAGAATATGGATCAAAGACCATTAGAAAGGAGAATAGGTTATGAAATAAAATGACAATAAGGGATGATAGATTTGCTTAAATTTGATAATCAACTTCAAAGAAACTTTTTACTTTGATTCAGTTCAGTTCATTCACTCAGTCGTGTCCGACTCTTTGCAACCCCATGAATCGCAGCAAGCCAGGCCCCCTAGTCCATCACCAACTCCCGGAGTTCACTCAAACTCATGTCCATCAAGTCAGTGATGCCATCCAGCCATCTCATCCTATCGTCCTCTTTTCCTCCTGCCACCAATCCCTCCAAGGATCAGAGTCTTTCTCAATGATTCAACTCTTCTCATGAGGTGGCCAAAGTACTAGAGTTTCAGCTTTAGCATCATTCTTTCCAAAGAACACCCAAGGCTGATCTCCTTTAGAATGGACTGGGTGGATCTCTTTGCAGTCCAAGGGGCTCTCAAGAGTCTTCTCCAACACCACAGTTCAAAAGCATCAATTCTTTGGTGATAATCTTTCTTCCCAGTCCAACTCTCATATCCATACATGACCACTGGAAAAATCACAGCCTTGACTAGACAGACATTTGTTGGCAAAGTAATGTCTCTGTTTTTCAATATGCTATTTAGGTTGGTCATAACTTTTCTTCCAAGGAGTAAGTGTCTTTTAATTTCATGGCTGCAATCACCATCTGCAGTCATTTTGAGGCCCCCCAAAAAATAAACTTTGATACTTTTCCCACTGTTTCCCCTTCTATTTCCCATGAAGTGATGGGACCAGATGCCATGATCTTCATTTTCTGAATGTTGAGCTTTAAGCCAAATAGTTAACTCTCCTCTTTCACTTTCATCAAGAGGCGTTTTACTTCCTCCTCATTTTCTGCCATAAGGGTGGTATCATCTGCATATCTGAGGTTATTGAGATTTCTCCCAGAAATCTTGATTCCAGCTTGTACTTCTTCCAGTCCAGCATTTCTCATGATGTACTCTGCATATAAGTTAAATAAGCAGGGTGACAATATACAGCCTTGACGTACTCCTTTTCCTATTTGGAACCAGTCTGTTGTTCCATGTCCAGTTCTAACTGTTGCTTCCTGACCTGCNGAGGAGAAGGGGACAACAGAGGATGAGATGGTCGGATGGCATCACAGACTCAATGGACATGAGTTTGAGTAGATTCTGGGAGTTGGTGATGGACAGGGAGGCCTGGTTTGCTGCAGTCCATGGGGTCACAAAGAGTCGGACACAACCGAGTGACTGAACTGAACTGAACTTTGGTTGCACATTTTGGAAGATTAATTGTCTTCTTATATTGCCTGGTACTGTTAGGCCAAGAAACATAAAATGCCCAGAAAACAAAATCGTGCTTCCTTATCCTAAAGATGGACCAGCTGTTTATAGTCCATATTAATACAGCAGGTTGATGTGCCAGGCTTTAGGTGCGGCTCTCAGGATCTTCTGCACGTCACGCAGGACCTTTTGTTGTGGTCCATGGGCTAGTCCATGGGCTCTGGAGTGGCTTGTGAGATCTTAGTTCTTCCATCAGGGACTGAACCTGCTTCTCCTGCATTGCAAGGTGGTTTCTTAACCACTGGACTACCAGGGATGTTCCAATACCTATAAGCTTAAGAGAGATGAGGATTTCCATAAATATTGGTACTGTAAGTGAACTAGAATATCTGATATATTAGTCATACTACCAATGTAAAGAGGGAATGCAGAGGAAACAATGACACATTCTGCTTGAGGAAGTTGGGGAAGGCTTAAGGAGGATGTAGTATGTGATTTGAAACTTTAAAAACTAAAAACAGTTCATTAGATGGAGGCCTGTTGAGGGGCTTATAGCTACTGACTTAATACACTGAGCCTAGAACTAAAGTTTCCACTTACTGTGCCTTGTAAGCATTGTGTTATTTTCCTCAAGTCAGTGATGTACAATGCAGAAAAATAGAAGTGAACTTTACTAAAGGAAATGTGTGTTACATTTTGTTACATGAAAGGTTAGTGGTTGCCTAGATACTCGTTAGATTTCTGTGCCCTGTTTGCTACAAGAGCTAATAAAGTTTTTTGTTGTTGACCAGATGATTGGTTTTTCTCTTGGCACAACTGTAAAATAAGTTCAAGGCTGTCTATAGCTTAAAAGACTGAGCACTTCCTAAGACACACTTCAACTCTGGAGTATATAATGGTGAATTAGTTCTTTATACCTTGCGGAGCCTCATAGATTATCTATAGTAAGGAAGTTGGGCTTCCCTGGTGGCTCAATGGTAAAGAATCCACCTGCCAATGCAAGAGATGCAGGTTCAATCCCTGGGTCAGGAAGACTCCCCTGGAGAGGGAAATGGCAACCCACTCAGTATTCTTGCTTTGGGAAATCCCATGGACAGAGAAGCCTAGTAAGCTACAGTCTATAGGGTCACAAAGAGTTGGGCACGATTTAGTGACTAAACCAAAAAACAGGACGGTTGGACAAGATTTTTAAAAGAGAACTAATGGTCTGTTTAGATCTGAATTTAAATTGGATAGAAATCAAACTTGTTCTTTGCTCTCAGTGCTGTCACACTTGCTTTGGGACCCCGTTGGACTTCCATTTCCTTGACTGATTTATTTCTTCAGCTGTTAGGTTTCCTCCATCTCAGCAATCTTCTGGCATAATTTCCTTGGGGCCAGCCTAGACTCTGTAACCTAGCCTTTTGACCACTCTCAATTTGGGTCGCTATAGTATCAGTTGGAACTGGCCTTACCGTCCTTCTGTGGTGTGTGCTCAGTTGCTTCAATCGTGTCTGACTTAGCGACCCCATGAACTGTAGCCTGCCAGACTTCTCTGTCCATGGGATTCTCCAGGCGAGAATACTGGAGCGGGTTGCCATGCCCTCTTCCAGGAGATCTTCCTGATGCAGGGATCTAATCCACGTCTGCTATGTCTCCTGCATTGGCAGACGGGTTCTTTACTACTAGTGTCACCTGGGAAGCCCCCGTCTCTGGTAAAGCTCAGCTACGTTCTGTGCATTTTTGCAACATTTTGTTTGAGTGTTCATAATGGAGAGAGGATGAAAGTTAGCTCAGTCTGCAGCTCCGGCTCTCATGTCCTTCTCAAGACACTTCCCATCTATCTTCTGCTATCATCAGCCTATGTAAATTTCTGTTGCTAATAGCACCTCCATAGTGTTGTGTTTAATTACTTAATCCTGTCTTACACAACTTGCAGAAAGCTTTGACTTTGTTGACTACAGATTCTTTAAAGCAATCTCTTCCCTTGAATTCCAAAACACCACAGTTTACTTACTACCTGTATTGATTTTCCTTTTCAGTTTTCTTCCAGGACTTCTCATGCTTACCCGTTTCCTATAATCAAGGGGACTTGGCCCTCAGTCTTATGTCTTTTCCCACTCTATGTATCTTCACATGGTGATTTCATTAAAACTTCTGACTTCAACTGTAATTTTATAAGCTTATGACTCCCAAATTTATTACCATTTTGGAAACATAACTCAGTATTTCCTGTTACCCATTGGTATACCACTCACCAAAAGTAAAAACGAAACTCCCAATACATAGTATCACAAGTCGCAGAGAGAGGGACAAGACTCTGGTGAGGAAATAGCTGCATGGTGTATCTAGGCAGACAAGCCTTAGACACCTGAATCTATGCTTCCCTGATTTGTCTCCAACACAATTGTTCAGGACTACAAAACTGTGGGAGGGTGGTGTGAGGACTCTTCGAGATATTCTTTGGTCTACTTTAGAGGCTGGTGGCACTAGTGGTAAAGAATCTGCCTGCCAGTGCAGGAGATGCAAGAGATGCATCCAGGGTTTGATCCCTGGATCGGGAAGATCCCCTGGAGGAGGAACTGGCAACCCACTACAGTATTCTTGCATGGGAAATTCCACAGACAGAGGAGCCTAGTGGGCTACAGTCCATGGGGTTGTAGAGAATCAGACACGACTGAGCATGCATGCATGCATTATTACAGGTGAGTAGTAAGTGGCAGAGCTAATACTAGAACCGAGATCATCCAGAGATGCTCTACTTGCTCCGTCTCAGGACCTAGTAAGGTGGTTCACTTCCCCTAAATCCAAGTTAGTGTAACATAAGGATATCAAGAGAAATCCCTTTCTCCAGATGGAATAGTAAATAATAGGTGATGTCAGGAGTTTTCAGTTGTATTAATTGTTACAGTTGGTACATGATATTATAATATCTTCTCACATGTTGCAACTTTATAGCAATGTATACATATGTGTAGGGCTTCCCTCATAGCTCACTTGGCTAAGAATCCGCCTGCAATGCAGGAGACCCTGGTTCGATTCCTGGATTGGAAGATCCACTGGAGAAGGGATAGGCTACCCACTCCAGTATTCTTGGGCTTCCTTTGTGGTTTAGCTGGTAAAGAATTCACCTGTAGTGAAGGAGGCCTGGGTTCGATCCCTGGGTTGGGAAGATCCCCTGGAGAAGGGAAAGGCTACCCACTCCAGTATTCTGGCCTGGAGAGTTCCATGGACTGTATAGTCCATGGGGTCGCAATGAGTTGGACATGACTGAGTGACTGTCACTTTCACTTTCTTTTCATATATGTGAACAAGACACTATTAACAGAAAGTTTGAAACTTTCTACTCTAATCATATGTCAGCTTTTAGCCAGTATTTATGAAGGCCATTATCTCTCTTCAGTTACTATATTTCCCTGTTTCCCCCAAGGGCCATGTGAAAGACTGTATAATTCAGAAGAGATATTTCTACACTGAGGAAAAAATACCTCATATTTAAATCCATTCAAGTCTCTTCCTGACATCTAGGCTGTATCTAGGACACATCTGGACATTTGGAAACATCCAAATTTGAGTTTTCTAGTTTTCAGCACAACATTTAATAAATAAAAGAATGAGGAACTTATACTAATCATTTTTTTTAAGGGAACAGCATTTCAGGGGAGCCTATACCCCTAAAGCACAATCTTTATTTCTTGCCATACATCAGACTTGCTGCATGTTAGTGGAGAAGGCTGACGTTCAACGGGTGTGGTTTTTGAGGTTGCCACACAGCCTTGACATAGCTTAAAATATCTCTCTCTGGTTGCCAGATGGCCCGAAGAAGCACCAGACACAGGCCTCATTGACCTCAGAACTTGGTGTCTTAGGACTGAAAGCTCTTTCAGAGTACTCCCTGAGTTTCTGTTTTTAAATATCTGGAGACTTACCCCAAGATCTTGCTTCTCTTTTCCTCATATGTTCAGTCAAAGCAGAGGGTAAGAATTGATTTGGAGGAGCACAGAAAATGAATGTCGACATTTTGCCATTCCCCTAAGAGCACTAGCCTTTAACTGCTTTCAGGGAGAAAGTCTCCTTTTTTCCTTCTAAATCCTTTAGAAATTGTGTGAATAGAGACTTAGAGAAACCCCAGGGGAACCTCTTCTGAGAGTCTATGAATAGGCCCAGGCCTTAACGTACCTGGTGAGGGCCGGGGAAGTAGCCTCATGTATACTCTTCAGTCCAATTCCCCACTGTGCATAGATGCAGAAAATGCAATTTGCTTCCAGTTATTGAATGATAATGTCTTGAAAATGAGAAAAACAACCATCTTGAAGGAAAAGGCAAAGAGCATAATTTAGGGAGGGGAATTGCCTTTTCTATTTATAGAATGGAAAAAGGAGATAAATTGGTCTGAAAAAGAAATCTATTGCAAGGAAGACTTTATTGATCAAACACTTTTTGAGCACTCGCTACTTGACAGAGATAGTTCTAGGTTCTGGATACATAATTATCAGTGGACTAGCACACTTTTCTCTGGCCTCATGGGCTTCCCACTCATTCCAGTGGAAAGGATGACAGAGGACAATTCAGTGTGTCTATGTGTGTGTGTGCGCGCATGCATGTGCGTGTGCGCTTGTGTGTATATGCATGTGTGTGTGTAGGAATCCAAAGACATTCACCTAAAGAAGTGAGGTTTAAGCCAAGACCTGAAAGAGGTAGGTGAGCAGTCATCAGTTTAGTTTGGCTTGACTTTCAGTGCTCTTGTTACAAAACAAGACAGAAATTTAGTGTTTTGATCTTTCATTTTCCCACTATTTGATAGTTGCCTGCCAGAGATACAATCCTAATTTCAAGAGGAGATAATTAGATTGCTATCTCTTTTTCCACTCCTTGCATAGACATCTATTATTTCTTATATTGCCTTATTCTTACATATGCCTTATATTGCCCCTTCATGCATCACAGCCTTGTCATGGTGGAGTCCTGTGTAACTCAGCGAAGTTATGAGCCATGCTGTGCACGGCCAACCAAGATAGACAGGTCAGAGTGGAGGGTTCTGACAAAATATGGCCTTCCAGGTGAGCTATTTAAAATCCTAAAAGATGATGCTGTTAAGGTGCTGCCCCCAATATGTCACAAATTTGGAAAACTCAGCAGTGGCCACAGGACAGGAAAAAGTCAGTTTTAGTTCTAGTCCCAAAGAAGGGCAGTGCCAAAGAATATTTAGACTGTCAGACAATTATGCTCTTTTCCAGTACTAATAAGGTTAAGCTCAAAATCCTTCATGCTAGGCTTCAGCAGTATGTGAACTGAGAATTTCCAGATGTACAAGCTGGGTTTAGAAAAAGCAGAGAAACCAAAGACCAAATTGCCATCATTCATTGGATCATAGAGAAAACAAGGGAATTTCAGAAAAACATCTACATTTGCTTCATTGTTCTTGCCTGGAAAATCCCAGGGACAAAAGAGCCTGGTGGGCTGCCGTCTATGGGGTCGCACAGAGTCAGACATGACTGAAGCGACTTAGCAGCAGCAGCAGCTGCTTCATTGACAATGCAAAAGCCTTTGACTGTGTGGATCACAACAAACTGTGGAAAACTCTTAAAGATGGAAATACCAGACCACCTNGAGCCTGGTGGGCTGCCGTCTATGGGGTCGCACAGAGTCAGACATGACTGAAGCGACTTAGCAGCAGCAGCAGCTGCTTCATTGACAATGCAAAAGCCTTTGACTGTGTGGATCACAACAAACTGTGGAAAACTCTTAAAGATGGAAATACCAGACCACCTTATCTGTCTCCTGAGAAACCTATATGAAGGTCAAGAAGCAACAGTTAGAACATTACATGGAACAACTGACTGGTTCAAAATTGGGAAAGGAGTATGTCAAGGCTGTATATTGTCACCCTGCTCATTTAGCTTATATGCAGAGTACATCATGCGAAATGCCAGGTTGGATGAAGCACAGGCTGGAATCAAGATTGCTGAGAGAAATATCAATAACCTCAGATATGCAGATGATACCACTCTTATGGCAGAAAGCAAAGAAGGACTAAACAGCCTCTTGGTGAAGGTGAAAGAGGAGAGTGAAAAAGCTTAACCCTCAACATTCAAAAAATGAAGATCATAGCATCCAGTCCCATCACTTCATGGCAAATAGACGGGGAAAAAGTGGAAGCAGTGACAGATTTTATTTTCTTTGCTTCCAAAATCTCTGCAGATGGCGACTGCAGCCACAAAATTAAAAGGTGCTTTATCCTTGAAAGAAAAGCTATGACAAACTTTCACATCATATTAAAAAGCAAAGACATCACTTGGCTGACAAAAGTCCGTGTAGTCAAAGCTATGGTTTTCCTACTAGTCATGTACAGATGTGAGAGTTAGACCATAAAGCAGGTTGCTGCTGCTGCTGCTAAGTCACTTCAGTCGTGTCCGACTCTGTGTGACCTCATAAACGGCAGGCCACCAGGTTCCCCCATCCCTGGGATTCTCCAGGCAAGAATACTGGAGTGGGGTGCCATTTCCTTCTCCAATGCATGAAAGAGAAAAGTGAAAGTGAAGTCGCTCAGTCTGTCCGACTGTTAGTGACCCCATGGATTACAGCCCACCAGGCTACTCCATCCATTGGATTTTCCAGGCAAGAGTACTGGGGTGGGGTGCCATTGCCTTCCCCGATAAAGCAGGTTGAGCACCAAAGAACTGATTCTTTTGAACTGTGGTGTCGGAGAAGACTCTTGAGAATCCCTTGGACAACAAGGAGCTCAAACCAGTCAGTCTTAAAGGAAATCAACCCCAAATATTCACTGGAAGGCGTGATGCTGAAGCTGAAGCTCCAATACTTTGGTCACTTGATGCGAAGAGCTGACTTGTTGGAAAGGCCCTGATGGGAAAGGTTGAAGGCAGGAGGAGAAGGGGACGACAGAGGTTGGGATGGATAGATAGCATAACCAACTCAATGGACATGGATTAGAGCAAACTCCGGGAGATAGTGAAGGACAGGGAAGCCTGGTGTGCTGAAGTCCATGTCCAACAGAGTTGGATACGAGTTAGTGACTGAACACACNGCAGAATGAAGGAATGAAATAGAAAATAATGATGGGGATGATCTGGAGGGATGATGTGGGGTGGGAGGTGGGAGGGGGGTTCATGTGTGGGAGTTCGTGTAAAAAAATAAATACAAAAAAAAAAAAAGAAAGAAAAAATCAGGTAATGCACTAGGTGTCAGCATTGTGCTTCAAATAGTCATGTATACAAAATGCCTACTCTGATTTTGAGAGGCTATCTAAGCTGAACTGGCTTGGAATAGAAAGATATGTAAGTAGATCTGGGAAATTCAGATCTAAAACTGGAAAAGGATAGAACAGTGTACTAGCTTAGGGCACAATGCCCCAATTATCTTTCAGACTGGCAGCCTGTTGAAAGTGAGAGATCTGCCTATCTTATTTGACTCCTGCTCTCTCCATAAACTCAGCATATCAGAAATTTAAATAGTCTCCTCTTTGTCTAGGATCCTAATATTTTCTCATATCTAGGCTTTAAGTGTTGGAGTCATTTTTAAGGAAGAACTGTTTGAATCCTGCCTTTACTACTTACTAACTCTGTAGATCAGAGAAGGCAATGGCACCCAGCTCCAATACTCTTGCCTGGAAAATCCCATGGACAGAGCTGCAGTCCATGGGGTTGCGAAGAGTCGGACACGATTGAGCGACTTCACTTTCACTTTTCACTTTCATGCATTGGAGAAGGAAATGTCTGTCTCTTATACACATCTAGATGTGTATAAGAGACAGGGATAGAACAGTGTACTAGCTTAGGGCACAATGCCCCAATTATCTTTCAGACTGGCAGCCTGTTGAAAGTGAGAGATCTGCCTATCTTATTTGACTCCTGCTCTCTCCATAAACTCAGCATATCAGAAATTTAAATAGTCTCCTCTTTGTCTAGGATCCTAATATTTTCTCATATCTAGGCTTTAAGTGTTGGAGTCATTTTTAAGGAAGAACTGTTTGAATCCTGCCTTTACTACTTACTAACTCTGTAGATCAGAGAAGGCAATGGCACCCAGCTCCAATACTCTTGCCTGGAAAATCCCATGGACAGAGCTGCAGTCCATGGGGTTGCGAAGAGTCGGACACGATTGAGCGACTTCACTTTCACTTTTCACTTTCATGCATTGGAGAAGGAAATGGCAGCCCACTCCAGTGTTCTTGCCTGGAGAATCCCAGGGATGGGGGAGCCTGGTGGGCTGCTGTCTATGGGGTTGCACAGAGTCAGACACAACTAAAGCAACTTAGCAGCAGCAGCAGCAGCAGCTATGTAGATAATAATAATCTCTACCTTACCTACTACACAGGGTCATCTGAATGACATTTGAACAAATATTTTTTTTAAAAAGCTTTACTGAAATGTAAGAAACTTTTTCTCTTAAATTGATTAATTAGTTGACTGTGCTGGGTCTTAGTTGCAGCACACAGGATCTTCAGTCTTCATTGTAGCATGTGGAATCTTTAAATGTGGCATGTAAACTCTTAGTTGTGGCTTGTGGGATCTAGTTTCCTGACCAGGGATTGAACCTGGGCCTGCTGCATTTGGGAGTCTTAGCCACTGGACCGCCAGGGAAGTCCCAATAAATTCTTATTATTCTGTATGTTTTGTACATGTTAAAGGTAAATGGAAGTACATGGTGAAAGACTTGACCCAGAATTCTTCTTTTAAAAACTGAGATATAACTGAAATATAACATTGTATAAGTTTAAGATGTACAACATGTTGAGTTCATACATTTACATGTTGAAATTTGATTGTCACAAGCTGGAATCAAGATTGCCGGGAGAAATATCAATAACCTCAGATATGCAGATGACACCACCCTTATGGCAGAAAGTGAAGAGGAACTAAAAAGCCTCTTGATGAAAGTGAAAGTGGAGAGTGAAAAAGTTGGCTTAAAGCTCAACATTCAGAAAACAAAGATCATGGCATCCAATCCCATCACTTCATGGGAAATAGATGGGGAAACAGTGGAAACAGTGTCAGACTTTATTTTTTTGGGCTCCAAAATCACTGCAGATGGTGACTGCAGCCATGAAATTAAAAGACGCTTACTCCTTGGAAGAAAAGTTATGACCAACCTAGATAGTATATTCAAAAGCAGAGACATTACTTTGCCGACTATGGTCTGTCTAGTCAGTTCAGTTCAGTTCAGTCGCTCAGTCGTGTCCGACTCTTTGTGACCCCATGAATCGCAGCACGCCAGGCCTCCCTGTCCATCATCAACTCACGGAGTTCACCCAGATTCACGTCCATCAAGTCAGTGATGCCATCCAGCCATCTCATCCTCTGTCATCCCGTTCTCCTCCTGCCCTCAAGCCCTCCCAGCATCAGAGTCCTTTCCAATGAGTCAACTCTTCACATGAGGTGGCCAAAGTACTGATTTTTCAGCTTTAGCATCATTCCTTCCAAAGAAATCCCAGGGTTGATCTCCCTCAGAAAGGACTGGTTGGATCTCCTTGCAGTCCAAGGGACTCTCAAGAGTCTTCTCCAACACCACAGTTCAAAAGCATCAATTCTTCGGCACTCAGCTTTCTTCACAGTCCAACTCTCACATCCATACATGACCACTGGAAAAACCATAGCCTTGACTAGATGGAC
>SJYX01021179.1:398218-427693 GCA_006410675.1 Oreotragus oreotragus | reverse complement strand
TCTGAGTGAACTCTGGGAGATGGTGATGGACAGGGAGGCCTGGCGTGCTGCGATTCACGGGGTCACAAAGAGTCAGACACGACTGAGCAACTGAACTGAACTGAATCATAGTTCTGATATACAAAAATGCAGCTGAGAGGCCATTAAGGATCTGGTTTCAGACACATCTCTGCCTGACTGAGAACTTGAACTTTCTTTGAACTATACCAGACCCAAGAACACCACTAGTCATATTCAGAATAATACATGCCAGCTGCAACTTACGGTCTCAGGGTCTTCCCTCGTAACCATTCAACAAAGTCGAACCCCAGCTGATCCTTACTTAACAAGTACCGCTGGGAATTTCCTGGTGGTCCAGTGGTCAGGACTTGGTGCTTTCACTGCTGAAGTGCAGGATCAGAACTAAGATCCAGCAAGTTGACTGGTGCAGGCACAAAACACACAAAAAACAACCTTACTTCTTGCCAGCTCCAAAATATAATTATTGATAAATAGCTCATGTACCTATAATGTTGTGGGTTTTAACTTCATAAGCCTTCCACATTTTGTAGTCCAGTTCAGTTCAGTCACTCAGTCATGTCTGACTCTTTGTGACCCCATGGACTGCAGCACGCCAGGCTTCCCTTTCCATTACCAACTCCCAGGGCTTGCTCAAACTTGTGTCCATCGAGTCGGTGATACCATCCAATCATCTCATTCTCTGTTTCCCCATCTCCTACCTTCAATCTTTCCCAGCATCAGGGTGTTTTCCAATGAGTCTGTTCTTCACATTGGTGGCCAAAGTATTGGAGCCTTAGCTTCAGCATCAGTCCTTCCAGTGAATATTCAGGACTGATTTCCTTTAGGATTGGCTTGTTTGGTCTCCTTGCAGTCCAAGGGACTCTCAAGAGTCTTCTCCAACACCACAGTTCAAAAGCATCAATTCTTCTGTGCTGTTTTTTTTATAGTCCAACTCCCACATCCATACATGACTACTGGAAAAACCATAGCTTTGACTACATGGACCTTTGTAGGGAAAGTAATGTCTCTGCTTTTCAATATGCTGTCTAGGTCTGTCATAGCTTTTCTTTCAAGGAGCAAGTGTCTGTTAATTTCATGGCTGCAATCACCATCTGCAGTGGTTTTGGAGCCCAAAAAAATAAAGTCTCTCACTGTTTCCATTGTTTCCCCATCTATTTGACTGGATGCTATGATCTTAGTTTTTTGAATTTTAAGCCAACTTTTTCACTCTCCTCTTTCACTTTCATCAAGAGGCTCTTTAGTTCTTCTTCACTTTCTGCCATAAGGGTGGTATCATCTGCATATCTGAGGTTATTGATATTTCTCCCTGCAGTCTTGATTCCAGCTTGTGCTTCTTCCAGGCCAGTGTTTCTCATGATGTACTCTGCATATAAGTTAAATAGACAGGGTGACAGTTTGACATACATCCTTGACATACTGCTTTCCCAATTTGGAACCATTCCATTGTTCCATGTCCAGTTCTAACTGTTGCTTCTTGACCTGCATACAGATTTCTCAGGAGGCAGGTAAGGTGGTCTGCTATTCCCATCTCTTTAAGAATTTTCCAGTTTGTTGTGATCCATACAAAGGGTTTGGCGTAATCAATAAAGATGTTTTTCTGGAACTCTCTTGCTTTTTCTATGATCCAGTGGATGTTGGCAACTTGATATCTGGTTCCTTTGCCTTTTCTAAATCAGTTTGAACATCTGGAAGTTCTTGGTTCATGTACTATTGAAGCCTGGCTTAGAGAATTTTTTGAGCATTAGTTTGCTAGTGTGTGAGGTGAGTGCAATTGTGCGATAGTTTGAACATTCTTTGGCATTGCCTTTCTTTGGAATTGGAATGAAAAGTATCTTTCCCAGTCCTGTGGCCACTGCTGAGTTTTCCAAATTTGCCGGCATATTGAGTGCAGCACTTCCACAGCATCATCTTTTAGGATTTGAAATAGTTCGACTGGAATTCCATCAGCTCCACTAGCTTTGTTTGTAGTGATGATTCCTAAGTCCCACTTGACTTCACATTCCAGGAAATTTGGCTTTAGGTGCGTGATCACACCATCATGGTTGTCTGAGTCATTAAGATCTTTTTTGTATAGTTCTTATGTGTATTCTTGCCACTTCTTAATATCTTCTGCTTCTGTTAGGTCCATACCATTTCTATTTTTTATCGTGCCCATCTTTTTATGAAGTGTTCCCTTGGTATCTCTAATTTTCTTGAAGAGATCTCTAGTCTTTCCCATTCTGTTTTTTGCCTCTATTTCTTTGCATTGATTGCTGAGGAAAGCTTTATCTTTCCTTGCTATTCTTTGGAACTCTGCAATCAGATGGGTATATCTCCTTTTCTCAGCTATTTGTAAGGCCACCTCAGACAACCGTTTTGCCCTTTTGCATTTCTTTTTCTTCGGGATGGTCTTGATCACTGCCTCCCGTACAATGTCATGAACCTCTGTCCATAGTTCTTCAGACTCTCTATCAGATCGAATCCCTTGAATCTATTTGTCACTTCCACTGTACAATCGTAAGGGATTTGATTTAGATCACACCTGAATGGTCTAGTAGTTTTCCCTACTTTCTTCATTTTTAGTCTGAATTTTGCAATAAGGAGTTCATGATCTGAGCCGCAGTCAGCTCCTGGTCTTGTTTTTGCTGACTGTATAGAGCTTCTCCATCTTTTAAAAAACTGTTATTTTCAGATTACAAACTACAGAAACCAATTTTACAAAATGTTTAAGAAATTCCAAGATTTTAAGATGATAGGTTCACTGGAAAATTAAGGAGATTATTAGAGTTTCCAGGGAACACAAGTCTGGCTTTTAATAAATTTGAGAAAAATGTACTAAAATCAACCTTCTCTGATGGTGCAGCATGAAACAATGAGTAAATTTTGGCTTTGAGTAACAAACTGAAGGTGCTTCTTGCTCAACTTACTCATGCCTGTTTGCTCATTTTATCTACAATATTTAAAACTAATGTCTCCCATAAATGGTGGTGGCAGTTCAGTCGCTAGGTCGTGTCTGACTCTTGCAGCTCCAAATAGTCACTCCAAAAAGTCTGTTGAATGGGTTAATGAGTTCCAACTCTGTAAATTTAGGTTCAGTGCTTTCAGTCACCTGGATTCAACTCCCCGTAGGGAAATGGGTTTTTAGGAACCGATTTTATTTCCATTATTTGGAATCAGGTAGATTTAAATTCTTAGAATTGAAGTAAATAATTTGCCAAGGTCATGACTGAATCTAGATCTTTCTGACTATGTAAAAAACTATGTATATTAGGTAGATGGCACATATTAGAAGTTCCAATCTTTTCCTTTTCCTTCAACTACCTAATTTTAATACAGTAATCCATTATTACTTTAATTGTTTAGTGAGTTTTTATTCCTTAGTATTTTCAGTTAACCCATAGGCATACTTATTTTGTACTTAGAGCAGTTCTGAAAACTTTAAAGTGCAACGTGAGTGTTACTCAACAGAGTCTGATTTTAAAGAGGTAGCTGTTTCTGGAGCACTAAAGATAAGATCCTTAAATTATGATCAGAACAGGCCTGCCAGAGGCGATCAGGTGGACATCTAAGAGAGGGCAAAGATGCCTAAGATCAAGGTAGGAGTTATTGAATCTATTATCCTGTAACTGTGTAAATACTAAGCCGTGCTGCATGTATGCTCAGTCACATCCGACTCTTTTTGACCCCATGGACTGTGGCCCACCAGGCTCTTCTGTCCTTGGGAGTCTCTAGGCAAGAATACTGGAGTGGGTTGCTATGCCCTCCTCCAGGGGATCTTCCCAACCCGGGGATCAAACCTGCATCTCTCACGTCTCCTGCATTGGCAGGCAGGTTCTTTACCACTGACACTACCTGGAAATGCAACAGGTACTAAACCACCCCTCTTCTAAATCTAATGCAGAAATAAAAAGATTAGGACAATCCCCATTCATTAAGTGACCATGAGGTATCGTCTAGCTTCCAGAGCAGGGAGTGGAAGGTCTATCTTCCTTCCACAACAGCACAAGCTGATTAGGACTTCAGCCAGCCAGCTACTCCCTTTTCACACGAGGCCTTTTCAGTTGGCTACCTGCTACAACCCATCATTGTTCACTGCTCCAGGGAACATGGAAGATGGTCAGGACTGGAGATGAGGACAAGCGGGGGATAATTTCAGAGACGAATTCCAGACCTTAGCCACCTCTTAGTATTTTGCAGGGAAGACAGAAACAACTTTAGCCTCAGGGAAATGCTGCCAAGTGACAGACCCAGTTCTCCTATCTATCATTTTGGCAGAAGCCAGGTCTTTATTCTTTAGCAACAGCAATTGGCAGATGATACCATGCCATGGCTCAAAATCATTCAAAAGTGATGTACTGAAGACAAAATTCAGAAATTGAAAGGTTCAATCAGATTCAGAAGTATAAATATTTCTTATGAAAACGAGATTGTATAAAACTGTTTCATCACATATTTAATCAATAAATATGGTTATCATGAAAACGAGAAAACACACTGAAGACAGAATTAAAACCAGAAGAAATCTGAAGTCATGCTGCTGTACGACAAGGGGGCAATGTTTGAGCACTAGTGATGTGGAGAGGTAGGAGGTGAGGCAGTCTGCTCTTTACTTAAGTTTTTCATGCTGAGAGGGCTCCAGTCAGGGTCAGGAGAGGTGACTACCCTTTGCATTCTACCGGGGTTGGCACTAACTCTCTTTGTACTAGCAGGCATGACTGTCAGGGGACCAAGGCCAGAAAAAACACAACAGGAGAGGAAGCAGAGCAGCTAGTCTTCCGATAGTGGTCAGCTGCCCCAGCTCCCACCTGGACATGCCTGCTGAGGAGAGGGAGGGGTGGCAGTCAGAACCTCCACCTGGAATCTCTTTTGAGTACTATAGGGCAATGATTCTCAAATGTTATCAGGCATCAGAATCACCTGCAGGACTTGTTAAAACAGACTGCTGGGTTCCAACCTCAATTTCCAATTCAGAAGGTTTAAAGTAGGTCTAAAACTTACATTTCAAGCTGTTTTTCAGGTGATGCTGCTGATCTGAAGATTGCATTTTGAGAACCACCACTGCAGGTTTTTCTGGCTTTCTGTTAACACTCCCCCATTCCTTCTTTCCTACCATCCATCTACTGTTTTTATTTCTACCAACCCTCCATTAGCTTCCTTTAGGAAAACTAAAGAAAAGACAAAACAGGGGTAAATGTTAGACTGTCTTAAAGATTCTTCTGGGGAAGGGTTTCAGCTCTCTACTACTCTGGTTGGTGGGTGTTTCAGAAGTGGAACTTACTCCAAATACATATATGCCTCCTCTCCCTTTACTAAACTGCCTGCCAACAGTTGGAAGGCAGTTCAGTAAAGAGGACTAGATCCTTTTCCAATCATAAGATCTTACTTTGAGTTTCATAAAAATTAGTTAGAACATGGGAGATATACTTTACTACATTTGAGAAAAATTTCCCACCTCAGACTGCTTTTTAAAAAATTACAGTAAAATATACAAAACATAAAATTTACCATAATTGATCATTTAAGCGTACAATTCCATGGTATTAAATACATTCCCATTGTTGCGCAAGTTCCACCATCATCCATCTCCAGACCTTTTCATCTTCCCAAACTGAAACTCATACTCATTAAACAATAATTTCCCATCCCCCTCCTGTCAAACCAGCCCTTGGCAACCCACATTCTATCCCTAGACTACTTTTTGACTCAGTTTGTCTTTTGACTTAATAAGAGAGAGTATCCACTGCTGACTAGTGGAATTGCTTCTTGTATATATGTGATGGAGTTTATTTTAAGAAAGGTAAATGGGACTGGAGGAAGAAAAGAGGTACAGACAACTGGTAAGGGTTTTCACACTGGGCCTCCTAACGACAGGCCTCAGCAGCCCTGCCATGGATCCGCCCGATTCTTTCGCATCAAGAAGTTGATCTTGCGAGCCATTTCCATGTTGTAGATCCGCCGGCAGGTTTCATAGCTTTCCCTCTGTCGCCGACGGCAAGGCTTCTCATAATAACGCCGTCGCTTTATGTCCTCAATGAGCCCATCCATGGTAAGGATTCTGTATAAGGACACGCAATGAAGTTAGAGGCTTAGGCTCATTGGTATTCTTTTCCAGTTTCACAATGATCAGAAGTGAACTGATCAAACAGTTGGTATCTGTAAAAATGATAGTGTGCAATGCTGACAACACAGCATTCACTGCCTACATACACAGGCCAGACCCCAAATAATACTATGTGGGAAAATAAAAAGGCAATTAATTATACAGCCCTTGTTCTTGGGTAGTTTATCGTCATTATTATGTTCTCAACCAATTTTATTTCCTACCACAACACACCTGAGAGAGATGGCAGTGGCAGGGGGGTCTCAACCAATGGTCTCAACCATTTCAGAATCTTCAAATGGGACACGTCATTTGCAGTAAGAAAAAAAATAATTAGAGGTGATTCCTACCTGGTCCTTAAGAGGAGAATGTAGTTCCACCCCTACTGTGTTTAAGAGCTGATGCAGGTCAGTTATGAACATTTGAGAAATCTCTGGGCCTTCACACAGGGAAAGAAGAGGCCCTTATCACACCAGTGATACAGATAGAAGCATCAAAACAAAAGCCTCAACCATGTTTTTCCCAGGTACCACATGCTCCAACCACACATCTGACTACTCCCTGAACATATTAATACTCAGTCTTTTTTTTTTAAGTGTTCATAGGAGCTATTTTTTTTAATACCAGGTCTTTAACTCAAGGCTGCTTCCTCAGCCTAGAATGCCATCCGCAACTCCAAACTGCCAGCCTTCAAGGTTTTCCACATTTTTTTTCCCCTTGGGAGATTTTCCACATCTTTCTGATGCCAAATCCAGATACCATCTCTCCACAAACCTTTCTCATCTTAGAGAGAAGATAATTTGTTTTGCTGAACACCTATTTAGAGATTATTTCATTTTGCCATTCTGTTAGTTGTCTAACAGATGTCTCTCTCCTTAGACTGAAAATCCTTGAAGGCAGGAAGTGTATTTTATTCACCTTAATTTAGCTCAGTTTGGTTTTTTTCCTGGCCACCTAACTACTTCAACAGTTCCTCTTGCTGGATTCGTAACATGCATACCTCAAAATCACCTCTTTGTTCTCACTGAGCCAAGAAGACACAGGGACTTATTCTGTTACTTACCTTATCCCGAGGCTCCTGAGAGCTCTGGCTCCAATCTGCAATTTGTCTCTCCCTCTCAACCCATCATCAGCTGGTCCTGAGAAGTCTGGAGGCACCTGCTGCTGCTGCCCTCCAATCTTGCATTGTTTACATGACCCCATTCCTGCCTACTCTTTCTTTTCATTACATGTAAAAAGTCAGTCAGAAACACAATTGGAGATGGCTAAGTTGGTAAAGAATCCACCTGCAATGCAGGAGACCTTGGTTCGATCCCTGGGTTGGGAATATCCCCTGGAGGAGGGCATGGCAACCCACTCCAGTATTCTTGCCTGGAGAATTCCCATGGACAGAGGAGCCTGCGGGCTGTAGTCCATGGGGTCACACAGAGTCAGACACAACTGAACAACTATACACATAATTAGAGGGGAGACAGAAGCAGCAGGAAATAAAAATAAGAGAAACTACCTACTCCTTCTACTCAGTGGGAAACCCTACGTCTTGCTGCTATGTTATACCAGAAGGCCAAGGTAACAATAATAGACGGAACATGAGCTTGAAAAGATTTGAGCTTTGGGTACATTACAAATGTGAATAGACATGGGCACCACTGTCCTTTGGGATCTTTTAGACTCCTGCTGATTTGTAAGATCAGTTTGTCTAGGTTTTAATGGCAGGGAGATGGGAGGCAAGGGAACTGCCTCAAACTCCCAGAGGTGGAAGGAGCAGATAATTCGGGTTCTATTGAAAACATAGTCATGCCCAGAAGTGGATCCAACACTAGAGTTGTACAGTAGAAAAGGAGGGCACCAAAGACTCAATACCTTTGCCTACAGAGGGTCTCCAATGCTGCCTTTCTTCCTCAACTTACCCTTAAATGTTGATATCGCTCCAGATTCTAACTGTAAATTTCCTCCTTTTTGGTTCTACATGATTCCCTTAAACTATAACATGGGCCTCAACCCTGCTGCACAACAGAATCATCTCCTTAAGAGCCTTTAAAAAGTAGTCACACCTCGGTCCCATTCCTCAGAGATTCTGATTTAATTGATCTACAGTGGGGTTATATACTGGGTATATTTTAAAAGACCCCACAGGTAATTCTAATGTAGAGACACACTTGAGAACTGACCCAGACAATGCTGACTCTTAAATCGTTATCTCTAGTTCCAGTCTTAAGAGCTGGGCCGATGCTTCCAATTGCCTTAAACCTCACAAAAAAACAAACTTATTGTCGCCAACTAAAATTCATTCTTCCTCCTCTATACCCTCTCTGTTAATGGCATCATCAGTTACTCAAGCTAAAATCTCATGTTCCTAGACTAGGACTTCTTTTCTTGCTACACCCACATTTACAGTATCTTATAAATTCTATAACCTGAAATAGTTCTTAGATCTCTTCCTTCTCTCTTTTCCTATGGCTACAGCTCTAATTATGATCCTTATCTTATACCTGTACTGAAATAATCACCTAACTGGTGATTTAATCAACAAGTATTTATGAAATATCAACTCTATACCAGACACTGCATTTTAAATGCTGAGGATAGAAAACAAACTTTGATATGGTTTTCTACCCTTGTGGTCTAGTAAAGACAAAAGAATTACAATAGAGTGTGACAGATGCAAAGATAAGGGAAATATTGTTATAGAAGCCCACAGGAGAGGACTTGAGGATAAGGTGGTTATGAAAGCTTCCTAAAGGATACTTTATTCAAATTGTGAAGGATAAACAGGTTGCCCTATTTCCATTCTCTTTCCCTACACCAATTATTGTCCTAAAACATAAATCAGAGCATGTCACTCTGATGTTAAAAAAAGAAAAATTGTTCCTAATAAACAAAATAGTCTAACCCAGTGGTTCCCACTTGTTTGCACATTAGTATCACCTGGGGATCTTTTAAAAATTCCAAACCCTAGGCCACACTCCAGGCCAATTAAATTACAAGTAGGGAGGGACAAGAGCAGGGTTTGTTACGTTCCCCTAGTAATTGCAAAGTGCACATTTGGGAACCACTAGTCTAAGCTCTGGAGAAGGCAATGGCACCCCACTCCAGTACTCTTGCCTGGAAAATCCCATGGACAGAGGAGCCTGGTAGGCTACAGTTCATGGAGTCGCTGAGTCAGACATGACAGCGACTTCACTTTCACTCTTCACTTCCATGCATTGAAGAAGGAAATGGCAACCCACTCCAGTGTTCTTGCCTGGAGAATCCCAGGGATGGCAGAGCCTTGTAGGCTGCCGTCTATGGGGTCACACAGAGTCAGACACAACTGACGTGACTTAGCAGCAGCAGCAGTCTAAGCTCAAAGCCCTAAACAACTGAGCTTCATCCTCCCTTTCTCTCCAGCTTTATCTTTAATAACTTGCCCTAAAAAGCCTGTCTAGTCACACTGAACTATGTGTTTACGCCAAACACATTACATACCTATTTTTTACATTTGTTCACAATTCTCTTTAGGATGATTCCTTTTTTGAAAAACTTTAAAGGTTTTACTCATTTATTTATGGCTGTGCCGGGTCTTCGTTGCTGTGCTCAGGCTTTCTCCGGTTGTGGAAAGCAGGGGCCGCTCGCTAGCCGCAGCGTGTGGGTTTCTCATTGCAGTGGCTTCTCTTGTCGTGAAGTACAGGCTCTAGGGCTCGCAGGCTTCCGTAGTTGCGGCAAGTGGGCTCAACAGCTGTGATGCATGGGCGCAGCTGCCCCGAGGCGTGTGGGATCCTCCCAGACCAGGGATGAAATCTGTGTCCCCTGCACTGCAAGGCAGACACCTAACCACTGGACCACCAGGGAAACCCGATTCCTCTCTTCTTCTGTTGTATAAGATGCTATTTATTCTTCAAAGGCCCAGACCAATGGGTAATAACATTTGTAAATTGATACAGGAGAGATTAATCATGCCTTCCCTCTGTTCCCAAAGCACAGTGGTTCTCAAACTAAAGTCTGAGACTCATGCAATAGCCACCTAGAAAACTTGTTGAAACACAGATTGCTGGGACTTTCCTGGTGGTCTAGTGGTTAAGAATCTGCCTGCCAATGCAGGGGACATGGGGTTTGATCCCTGGTCCAGGAAGCGGGGAAACTGAGCCTGTGAGCCACAACTACCGAAGCCTCCAAGTCCTAGAGCCCACGCTCTACAGCAAGGTAAGTCACAATGAGAAGATGTGTACCACACCTAGGGAGTGGCCCCCACATGCAGCAACTAGAGAAAGCCCACACGCAGCAACAAACACCCAGCGCAGCCCCAAATAAATAATTTTTAAAAATTAAAAACCTGCAGATCGCTGTGTCATCTCCAGTTTTTTACGTCATACAGGCCTAAGGTGGAGCCTAAGAATCTGCATTTCTAACAAGCTCCCAGGTGATGCTGGAGCTGATGGTCCAGGGAGAACCAATGCCACAACACACTATTAAAACACTGATCAGACAGTGTATTTGGACATGTTTGGTTTAATTTTTAAAATCTCCCTGACTGGGCTGTGTGCTTTCTAAGGTTACAGATTTATTAAGTCTTTCATTTTTGCATTTAATATAATACTGGCGAAGAGCAAATATCAGAAAATGTATGACAAAAATGAATCCTCTAGGTCAGGGGTCCTCAACCCCTGGTCCAGTCCAAAGCCTGTTAGGAAACCAGGACGCAAAGCAGACGAGCAGCGGATGAGCAGGCAAAGCTTCACCTGCTACTCCTCACTGCTTGAATTACCGCCTGACTCATCCCCTCATCCCAGTCTGTGGAAAAATTTTCCACAAAACTGGCCTCTGGGGCCAAACAGGTTGGGGAGTCCTGCTCTAGGTGACTGACAAATGTCCACAGCTCAAGGGATTAGGTTATTTTATAACAGACACAGTTCTTGGGAGTATTAGCTCAGAAGGCCACAACCTTTACTAAAAGGGCACGTCAGAGTTTAGACAGCATTTTCACATCCATGATCCTAATCATCATTCTATGAAAATGATTAAGCAGGTAACGTCATCTTTTTTTTTTCTTTGGCTGCACTGTGCTGCGTTCGAGATCTTACCACTGGATCACCAGGGAAGTCTCCAGCATCTCTTTGCAGTTTAGAAAACTGAAGTGCAGTGAGGCTAACCCGCCCAAGATCACGAAATGGAGCTAGAAGCAGAACTCAGGTCTTTAGTGCAGTGCTTTATAAAAGCACTCTGCTTTTCCAATAAAAACCACGGAGGTTCAAAAGACAAATTACTGCAGTGCCTACAGGCAAAGAGAAAATAAAAGAGGGAAAAAGGCTGAGCCAGACTCCTTAACTAGAGGAAAAAGATGCAAGCGATATGGAATTTAGAAAGATGGTAATGAGGACCCTGTATGCAAGACAGCGAAAGAGACACAGATGTGTAGNCCTACAGGCAAAGAGAAAATAAAAGAGGGAAAAAGGCTGAGCCAGACTCCTTAACTAGAGGAAAAAGATGCAAGCGATATGGAATTTAGAAAGATGGTAATGAGGACCCTGTATGCAAGACAGCGAAAGAGACACAGATGTGTAGAGCAGACTTTTGGACTCTGAGGGAGAGGGAGAGGGTGGGATGATTTGGGAGAATAGCATTGAAATATGTATACTATCATGTAAGAAACGAATCGCCAGTCTGTGTTCCATGCAGGATGCTTGGGGCTGGTGCATGGGGATGATCTGGAGGGATGATGTGGGGTGGGAAGTGGGAGGGGGGTTCATGTTTGAGAGTTCATGTACACCCGTGGCGGATTCATGTCAATGTATGCCAAATCCAATACAGTACTGTAAAATAAAATAAAGTAAAAATAATAAATAAGTAAATAAATCATGTCAGCACAAAAAAAAAAAAAAAAAAAGATGCAAGCGAAGAAGACATGGCACACTAAGGGAAAGGGATTGATCCAAACAGCTAAGTACTTCCTTCTGTCTAGGCTTTGTTTGGGCTTCCCTGGTGGCTCAGTGGTAAAGAATCCACTCATCAATGCAGGAGATGCGGGTTCAATCCCTGGTGTGGGAAGATACTCTGGAGAAGAAAATAGCAACCCACTCCAGTATTCTTGCCTGAGAAATCTCATGGACAGAGGAGCCTGGCAGGCCGCAGTCCATAGGGTCACAAAGAGTCGGTCACGACTAAGTGAGGAACACCACACTTTCATGTGAAAAGAACAGAGACCCTAAATATGACTTCACCTAGGAAGAGGAGCCTACTGGAATGACAAGGACAGTTTAAAAGTACTATGAAAGAGAACTGCAAAGGAAGAGCTGAGAAACAGACTCAGGTATCCTACTGGTGTTTCGAAAGGGTTCTGAAACAGACAAAAGTGATCACATTATCAAGTAAATGCCTGTGTGGTCAGGCAGAAAAGAAAAACAAGAAAAAAGTATCAAAGGAATATAAGAATAGAGGAAGGGGGGAAAAATGAAAAGATCGGTGCTCCCTAACATAATGATGGGGTTGTTAAATGGTATTCCTTGGATGGTTCTATTTCCAAAACACATATCAAATAAATTCCCAGGTGCCAGGTAAGGATTTCCTTCCTCACCCTGCACTTTCTAGTTATCCTGAAAACAGCACAGATTATCCTCAAATGTTCCAGAATCCCTACAGTAGAGGCATCTACTTATTTCTAATAAACAAGGATGTAGGAAGAGCTTTGTAGAACTCATGAAGTAAATGGAAGTAATGGTGCTTCTGCTTCCACAGGTAGTCCAAGGACCAGCAGACCGAGAGGCTCACGGTAAACAGATCAGCCTGGAGTTTGGGTGCCTGGCAACATAACGCTGCAGGACAGTCAGCTGCCAATTTCAGTGAAATTCAACAGATTATGTAAAAGGAGCTAAGCTGTCCGAGCTGGGGGAATCTGAGGGCGGCAGACACACGTCACTGTAGCCAGTCTATGTCTGGACCAGCGTGTCCACTGGACAACTCAATGGGCCCAGAAGCTCTCCTACCAGGAGTAAAAGGGGTCAACTGGGCACACTTCCAGAGTACTTGACTTTCCTTAGGCCAGCCAATCATGCAGGGCTTCCTAGCAACCCTCATTCTCCATCTCTTCACCTCAGGGCACCAACTAGGGCCCTTGGTTATATAACAAGCGTTCTGTGGCGATCTCACTGGGCAGACACATAGGCTATTTCCTTTGTAAGACTATATTTGTGCTCCAAACATGCTAAAGCTTTAACCACCTTCCTTTCTTCTCATTTGTTGTCATACCTACTGCTGTAATTAAACTGCAAAGCATGCAACTTATTATGAAAAATATGAGAAAAATAAAGAGAAGCCAGAATTTAAGAGAGACATATAGAAAAGGCAGCTAAAGGAGTAGAATACTGGAGAGGGTTGCCATTTCCTCCTTCAGGAGGGTGTTAGGAAGCATTACTACATACAAAGCTAGTGGAGGTGATGGAATTCCAGCTGAGCTATTTAAAATCCTAAACGGTGATGCTGGTAAAGTGCTGCACTCAATGTCAGCAAATTTAGAAAAGGTAGCCGTGGTCACAGGACTGGAAAAGGTCAGTTTTCATTCCAATCCAAAGAAGGGCAATGCCAAAGAATGTTCAAACTACTGTACAATTTAACATGCTAGCAAGGTAATGTGCAAAATCCTTCAAGCTAGGCTCCAGCAGTACATGAACCAAGAACTTCCAGNCACAGGACTGGAAAAGGTCAGTTTTCATTCCAATCCAAAGAAGGGCAATGCCAAAGAATGTTCAAACTACTGTACAATTTAACATGCTAGCAAGGTAATGTGCAAAATCCTTCAAGCTAGGCTCCAGCAGTACATGAACCAAGAACTTCCAGATATACAAGCTGGGTTTTGAAGAGGCAAAGGAACCAGAGATCAAATTGCCAACATTTGCTGGATCATAGAGAAACCAAAGGAATTCCAGAAAAGCATCTACTTTTGGTTCATTGACTATGTATGCTAAAGCCTTTGACTGTGTGGATCATAATGAACTGTGGAAAATTCTTAAAGAGATGGTAATACCAGACCACCTTACCTGTCTTGTGAGAAACCTGTGTGTGGAGTCAAGAGGCAACA
This sequence comes from Oreotragus oreotragus, assembly GCA_006410675.1. Taxonomy (NCBI): domain Eukaryota; kingdom Metazoa; phylum Chordata; class Mammalia; order Artiodactyla; family Bovidae; genus Oreotragus; species Oreotragus oreotragus. The sequence goes on along the minus strand of SJYX01021179.1, from coordinate 413,543 downwards.
GTTAGAGCCTTGCATGGAACAACTGGCTGGTTCAAAATTGGGAAAGGAGTACGACAAGGCTGTATACTGTCACCCTGTTTATTTAACTTATATGCAGAGTACATCACACAAAATGCCAGGCTAGATGAAACACAAGCTGGAATCAAGATTGCCAGGAGAAATATCAACAACCTCAGATATGCAGATGACACCACTCTAATGGGAGAAAGTGAAGAAGAACTAAAGAGCCTCTTGTTGGCTTAAAACGCAACATTCAAAAATCTAAGATCGTGGCATCTGGTCCCTTCACTTCATGGCAAACAGAAGAGGAAAAGTACGGAAGCAGTGACAGATTCTCTTTTCTTGGGCTCCAGAATCATTGCCACCATCCACATTAATTAATTAATTAATCAATTAAGATGCCTGCCCCTTGGACGGAAAGCTATGACAAACTTGCTGCTGCTGCTGCTAAGTGGCTTCAGTTGTGTTCGACTCTATGCGACCCCATAGACGGCAGCCCACCAGGCTCCCCCATCCCTGGGATTCTCCAGGCAAGAACACTGGAGTGGGTTGCCATTTCCTTCTCCAATGCATGAAAGTGAAAAGTGAAAGTGAAGTCGCTCAGTCATGTCCGACTCTTAGCGACCTCATGGACTGCAGCCCACCAGGCTCCTCCGTGTATGGGATTTTCCAGACAAGAGTACTGGAGTGGGGTGCCATTGCCTTCTCCAATGACAAACCTCAACAGGTATTAAAAAGCAAAGACATCACTTTGCCAACAAAAGTCTGACTAGTCAAAGCTATGGTTTTTCCAGTGTTCATGTACAAATGTGAGAATTGGATAAAGAAGACAGAGTGCTTAAGAATTGATGTTTTTGAACTGTGGTGCTGGAGAAGACTCTTGAAAGTCAACTCCAATACTTTGGTTACCTGATGTGAAGAACTAACCCATTGGAAAAGACCCTGATACTAGGAAAGACTTGAAGGCAAAAGGAGAAGAGGGCAGCAGAGGATAGGATGGTTAGATAGCATCACTGACTCAATGGATAAGAATTTGAGCAAACTCCAGGATATAGTGAAGGACAGGGAAGCCTGGTGTGTTACAGTCCATGGAGTTGCAAAGAGAGAGACATGGTTTACTGACTGAACAACAAAAATAAAACCTATCTAAATTCACCAAAATAAACCATACAGAGAAAAACTTATAGGAAGAGGTCAGAAAAAGGGTGAGGTAATCTGGAAGACTTTCCTTCCCCAAATTCATCATTTCATCTCACTAGCTAATTAGCTACAGAATCTGTAAAGATATTATTCATTTAGTGCTTCCAGTGTAAGAGCAGAAATCATTAGACATCTCAACCCTCCCACAGACATGCCACTTAAAGGTCTGAAATAGAAGAGTCTAGAGTGAGCATTTATAGAGAAACATGAAATAGGATTATCTTACTTGCCCTGTTATCCTTTCAACTTAACTGAAAGTACAGCAGGAATACCTTCTACTCAAGGATATGACTGGCATGTTCAGACACCATAAGAGGTAAAGAGGCTGACTCTTTTAAAAGACATACAGATCATCTTGAGCCTGCAACTGCCTCTCAGTCACACAGCTTCTGACAGCATCCTTGTCCTCCCCTACTATGGTCTTCCGCCCTCCACACTTAAAACTCTCTGCTTCACTAAGAAGTAGGTTCTCTTTCATTTATCTTCTCAGTCCCCAAGAACCCCCCCTACATTTAAACCTAATCATATAAGGATTCTTAACTGGAGAATGACTGCCATAGGTCTCCCCATTTCCACATAAGTTAGTAAGTAATCTATAACATGGAGCAAAGAACACTGCACTAGAAAAATTGTGTGTTTATACTCCTTTCAACCATTCAATAATTGTAACCCAAGGAATATAACTTAATCTTCCCAGGCTTCTCTTACTTCTTTAATAAAGCAACCACCTTAGTGGCCTTAAAGCAGAAGATCAGCTCATGTATTATCTCTTTCATAAAATTCAATTCAACAAGCATTTGTTTCTCCAAACTCTGCTTCACTGGGGAGAGAAAATGATAAATGAAAGTCAAAATCCTTAAAACTAGTGACAAGAGATTAGTGAACTATTTTCTTTAGAAAACATAACTTTATTAGGGATCTGCCTAGCATTCAAAACCTTTCATTACAGCTCCTCCACTTTAGCCAGTTTATTTCCATGTTTTTGCTTATGTTGTAACCTATTTTCTGAACCTGTTTCAGTTTCCCATCATTTGCTTGCTCCTTTAAGATCCCAAATCTGAGTTCACCTTTTCCATTAGCCTTGTCCCACACCAATCTCTTGCTCAGCTTTCCATGTATCATGTACTGTATTCCTGCTCACTAGCAATTTTATAACTTGGTTTTCCCTTTGGGCTCTTTCCTAAAGTCTTGGATAGAATTCAGGTTCATCATCAAAGGAGTGGTTGTGGATGAATATGCCTCACACTGTTAGGATTGGGGAAAAACTTCATTTTTAAGACAGTAAACTGAGGGGCTGAGAAGTTCCAAGGCTGTGAACACCTGGGCTGGCACTGGTTAGAAACAACTGCACTTTGCCATCAAAGGTCCAAATAGTCAAAGCGATGGTATTTCCAGTAGTCATGTAAGGATGTGAGAGTTGGGCCATAAAGAAGGTTGAGTGTTGAAGAATTGATGCTTTTGAATTTTACTGGAGAAGACTCTTGAGTGTCCCTTGGACAGCAAGGAGATCGAACCAGTCACTCCTAAAGGAAATCAACCCTGAATATTCATTGGAAGGACTGATGCTGAAGCTGAAGCTCCAATACTTTGGCCACCTGAGGCAAAGAGCCGACTCACTGGGAAGACTCACTCATCAGTCTTCCCACTGATGTTGTAGGAGGAGNAAAGGAAATCAACCCTGAATATTCATTGGAAGGACTGATGCTGAAGCTGAAGCTCCAATACTTTGGCCACCTGAGGCAAAGAGCCGACTCACTGGGAAGACTCACTCATCAGTCTTCCCACTGATGTTGTAGGAGGAGAAGGGGGTGACAGAGAATGAAATGGTTGGATGGCATCACCGAATCAATGGACATGAGTTTGAGCAAACTCCAGGAGACAGTGAAGGACAGAGAAGCCTGACATGCTGCAGTCCATGGGGTCGCAAAGAGTCAGGCACGACTGAGCGACTGATCAACAGCAAATGACAGAGGGAGGGATAGAATAACGACTCCACTTCTCAAAAGAGTTGGCCTAGTCGTTGATTCCGGTCCCCAACCAGTTACCTGTTTAGAGTCCTGTATGCACCTTCCACATTCCCTTCTTGTACCATCACAGTCCTGGCAATGAACTTCAGATGTTTTGCCATGACCTTGGATTGAAGTCTTCAATCTGCAGGACCTAAAGTACGATAGAGAAAGGGGAAGTTAAGTATAGAGACCAGCTAAGGAAGAAACACAATAGAATACAGAACCGCGTGGCTTATTTAGGGTCTGGAAATGCAAGGGGCTCAGAACAGGAGACTGGGACACGTGCAAGACCTCATATCCTGGAAGGTACACGTGACTCGTTATCAAGATTCCCCCGCTCTCTTTGCCAATACAAATCCTGCCACAGGGAAGAAACGAGACAATAGCAGGGTGTACCGATGGAGATTTATTTGGCCGGGTACGGAAGAACCAGAACGCGCCGCGGGCGCCCTCTCCCCCTCCTAATTACCGCAAAAGTTCCCAGGATGGTTTGGGACGGGAATTGGGCACAGTCTCTCTGTGCTTAGGAAAGGGGGCAACCGCGCTGAATCTCTCCCTCCCGCCACACCCGCCTTACTTTCACCTCCCAGTAGGAGCCCCTCACCACTTAGCACCCAGCCAACTGGAAGCCCGCCCCAACAGGAAGCGGAAGGTGCGTCATCGCATGGGGCCAACGAAGCCGAAAAGGAAGAGACGCGACGTAGAAACCATGGCAACCTTCTGGCTGGGGTAGGGTGTTTTTCGGTTCCGACAGCCACTGCCAACCCCCGGGCCTGCACTCTACAGCTGGCAAAGCAAAGTACTTGTTGCCCTCAGTTCAGTTCAGTTCAGTCGCTCAGTCGTCTCCGACTCTTTGCGACCCCATGAATCGCAGCACACCAGGCCTTCCTGCTGCTGCTACTGCTGCTGCTAAGTCGCTTCAGTCGTGTCCGACTCTGTGCGACCCCATAGATGGCAGCCCACCAGGCTCCCCCGTCCCTGGGATTCTCCAGGCAAGACCACTGGAGTGGGTTGCCATTTCCTTCTCCAGTGCATGAAAGTGAAAAGTGAAAGTGAAGCCGCTCAGTCGTGTCTGACTCAGCGACCCCATGGACTGTAGCCTACCAGGCTCCTCAGTCCATGGGATTTTCCAGGCAAGAGTACTGGAGTGGGGTGCCATTCCCTGTCCATCACCAACTCCCGGAGTTCACTCAGAGTCACGTCCATCGAGTCAGTGATGCCATCCAGCCATCTCATCCTCTGTCGTCCCCTTCTCCTGCCCCCAATCTCTCCTAGCATCAGATTCTTCGCTTTCTCGTGGAGTCACGGTCCTTTGGCCTCTGAGGTCAGCCCGATTCTGTACCCTTTAATCCTATTAAATCTTTTCCCCTTCCAGTTGAAGTAGAGTTGATTTAAAATGTTGTGCCAATCTCTGCTGTAATCCTATTAAACCTTAAATAGATATTTAATCTATTTCTTTTTCCGGACGGAAAATGAGAGAAATAGGCGAAGCTTCCTGAGCATGGTTCCCGTTTTCACAAAGGACACAGATTCTTCGAGAGCTGCTCTCAGGGTGGAAGGGGTTACATGGTGGCTCAGTGGTAAAGAATCCACCTGCCAATGCAGGAGACCCGAATTCGATCCCTGGGTGGGGAAGATCCTCTGGAGAAGGAAATGGCAACCCACTCTAGTATGTATCCTTTACTAGGAAATTCCATGGACGGAGGAGCCTGGCGCATTACTACCTACAGTCCATGGGGGTGGGGGTTGGGGGTGGTCACAAAAGAATAGGACACAATGTAGCGAACTGCAGATGGAAAACAGTTTTACATCCAAAAAACTAAGGGCAAGAAATTAAATAACATACTATCAGTTTCCTATATCACTATCTTCTTAGACATTTCACTAAATAAAGCGGAATCACTAAAGAATCAGAAAACTCATCTAAAGGATTTAGAATCAATGACTCTTTTATGCCACCTTCTATCCCATTTGTCTCCTAGTGAGACTTAGTAGAAATTTTTTTTTAACTTTTTCCTCATTGTGGAACCAGCTTTCCTTTTATTCATATGTTATGTCTACATATGCCTTATTTTATGGGTATTCATGTAAGTTCAGATTTACTGGAAATGGCTCCTAGAAAACAGTAGAGAAAGGCTCAGAAGAAGAAAGCATCTCAGCCAGGTACTTGTGCAATACCGTTCTTTGGGTAACTCCCCTGAAACACACAGGAACATACACAGAGACAGATGGATCCACATCAGTTATGCTAATAGGACTCACACAAAAACTGAAGCCTGCCTTAAAGTAAGCCAGGTTCAAAGTAACCAAAACAGAGTTAGTCTGGGGCATGAGTACGCTTATCAACAAACTTTTATGGAGCACCTATCTCGTGTCATTCCACTACCTCTTATTTATTTATTTTTGGTTGGCTTTCCTGATAGCTCAGTTGGTAAAGAATCCATCTGCAATCCAGGTGACCTCAGTTCCATTCCTGGGTTGGGAAGATCCTCTGTAGAAGGGGAAGGCTACCCACTCCAGTAGTCTGGCCTAGAGAATTCCCTGAGTTGGACACGACTGAGCAACTTTAAGCTCAACATTCAGAAAACTAAGATCGTGGCATCTGGCCCCATCACTTCATGGGAAATAGATGGGGAAATAGTGTCAGACTTTATTTTGGGGGGCTCCAAAATCACTGCAGATGGTGATTGCAGCCATGAAATTAAAAGACGCTTACTCCTTGGAAGGAAAGTTATGACCAACCTAGATAGCATATTCAAAAGCAGAGACATTACTTTGCCAACAAAGGTCCGTCTAGTCAAGGCTATGGTTTTCCCAGTGGTCATGTATGGATGTGAAAGTTGGACTGTGAAGAAAGCTGAGTGTGGAAGAATTGATGCTTTTGAACTGTGGTGTTGGAGAAGACTCTTGAGAGTCCCTTGGACTGCAAGGAGATCCAACCATTCCATCCTAAAAGAGATCAGTCCTGGGTGTTCATTGGAAGGGCTGATGCTAAAGCTGAAACTCCAATACTTTGGCCACCTCATGCGAAGAGCTGACTCATTGGAAAAGACCTTGATGCTGGGAGGGATTGGGGGCAGGAGGAGAAGGGGACAACTTGATGGACATGAGTTTGAGTGAACTCTGGGAGTTGGTGATGGACAGGGAGGCCTGGCGTGCTGTGATTCATGGGGTCGCAAAGAGTCAGACATGACTGAGCGACTGAACTGAACTGAGCAACTTTCACATCACATTCACGATTGTGCTATGTCTTTGTTCCTGCATGTAGGTTTTCTCTAGTGCAGTGAGCAGGGGTTACTCTTCATTGTGGTGCTTGGGCTTCTCATTGCAGTGGCCTCCCCTGATGCAGAGCACAGGCTGTAGGTGCATGAGCTTCAGTAGTTGTGGCACAAGGGCTCATTAGTTGTAGCTTTCCGGCCCTAGAATGTTCAGGCTTCAGTATTTGTGGCAGGCAGGCATAGCTGCTCTGCAGCATATGGAATCTTCCCTGACCAGGGGTCGAACCCTTGTTCCTTGCATTGGCAGGCATATTCTTATCCACTATACCACCTGGGAAGCTCCTCCACTGCCTCTTGAACTACCAAAACATAGTAAGTGTCCAAAAAGATAAATAGTACAACAAGGTAGTATATGATGAATGCAAAATAAATTATACAGCCACCAACATACTCTAGTAGAAAAACACTGGATTGGAAATCAGGTGATTTGGATTCTATCAAAATTCTGATACTCATCAGGCATATTACCTTGAACAAGTCACTTAAATCAGTAGCCTGCAAAGTACTGCCTACAGGTCAAATCCAGCCCCATTCTTGTTTTTGTAAGTAAACTTTATTGGGACTTCCCTGGTAGTCAACTGGTTAAGAATCTGCCTGCCAATGTAGGGAACATGGGTTCGATCCCTGGTCTGGGAAGATTCCACATGCCTTGAAGGAACTAAGGCCATGCGCCACAACTACTGAGCCTGAGCACTTAAGAGCCTGTGTTCCCCAACAAGAGAAGCCACCACAGCGAGAAGGCTGGGTGCTGCAATGAAGAGCAACCCCCACTTACTTCAACTAGAGAAAGCCTGCTCACATCAACGAAGACCCAGACAGCCAAAAATAAATAAATTAAAAATTTTTTAAAGCTTATTGGAACACGGTTCTGCTGTTTGTTCATATGTTAGGTATGACTGTTTGGGGCTATAATGACAGAGCTGGGTAGTTGCAGCAAGATGTATGGCCCACAAAGCATATATCTTGCTTTGCTGACCGCTTATTTAAACTCTGTTTCCTCATCTGTAAAATTGAACTAATATGTGCCTTCAATCACACATAATTTGTCATGGGAATCAAAAGGGATAACATGGAAAAATATTTTGAAAGAAAGGAAGAGGAAAAGTAGCATTTTTGAGAATCTTATATCAGGGTATTAGATACCAAACCGTGTACTAGGCAGTTTATATACCTCCTTTCATTTGATGGAGTAAAGGGCCAAAGCCTAAGCATATAGTTAGTGTTTAATAGGGCGAACAATTGAGAGGACTTGAGTTAGTCACTGAAAGAAGTGGAGGACTTAGTTAACAGAGGGTGGAAAGGCTGGGCAAGGTGAGTGGAATGAACAAAAGTTTAGAGGCAAAAAGGCTTAGTTTCTGGGAGCAAGCAACAACAAAACAGCGTGGAACAGAGGAATCATGCATGGGAGCAGAGAGAGAAACAGAGACCTTGACTAAATGTTTTGGACTTTCTTCTCAAAATATCAGAGAGCCATTGAATAGGAAATGACATGCAAAGCATTGTTTCAGGAAAATTAATCTGTTTATAAGTGAGAAGGGATTAGAGGCAAGAGAAGCTATTGCTATAGTCAAGGTTTAGACCAAAGAGGTGGTGATGGAATGGAAAGGAAGAAACAGATTTTAAGAGCCATTACAAATATAGAATAAAAAGGATTTGGTGACTAAATAGCACCAAAATTTAAACTTAGTTATCTAGAAAAATGATGGTACTATAGGCAGCATTAACAGAAGAAAAAGAGGCTGTAAAAAGACAGACCAGGAAGAATACTAATTTGATTGGTTAACACTAGAAATGGCATCAGACTGGTAAACAAGAGTCCTGTATGACACATTGTGTTGTCTTACACAAGCTACCTAAGTGTTCTCATCTATAAAATTACAAATGTACCCTCTTGGGGCTTCTCTGATGGCTCAGAGGTAAAGAATCTGCCTGCCAATGCAGCAGACACGGGTTGGTCCCTGGGTTGGGAAGATCCTCTGGAGGAAGAAATGGGAACTCACTCCAGTATTCTTGCCTGGAGAATCCCATGGGCAGAGGAGCCTGGCAGGCTACAGTCCATAGGGTTGCAAGGAATAGACTAATCACGCTCTCATGTCACCCTCTTGGCTCTAAAATGCTGAAACGTTTAATAAGTTTTAAGTATTAGTAATGAGTAAATGAAACTGTCCAGCAGAAATGTATACATTCAGTATGTCATCTCGTGGGAAAGACTGAGACTGGAGAGGAAACCAGAAGTCTTCTAAGTTGAGGTAATAATTAGAGCCATGAAGAAGATGAAAGCTTGAAGTGAAAGAATATAGTTAAAGAGCCAAGGACTGAGCCTAAGGGAACACCCATACTCTGGAGGGGGCAGAAGTGAGGCTATTACGATATATAGAAGTTGTTGCCAGATAGGTAAGAAGAGAATTAGGATAGTGTGCTGACATGAGATCCAAGGGAGAAGAGCTTCAGTAGGCATTACCAAGAGTGTCAAATGATACTGAGCACTGAGTACCTAGCCTTTGTAAAGCCCCTGGATCTAGCTATTGATTGGGTGCAAGCTACTTTATGATACTCAAATTCTGTAAGATCATTAGTGACTAAGAAGGTACAGTGGACGCTAGGCTGTAAGATTTAAGGATTATGTGGTAGGAAGGAGTCAGAAGAGTATGAGTAAACTACTCTGTCAAGAATTAAAGAAAAGGGACTTCCCCTTAGCCACTAAGAATCCACCTTTCAATGCGAGGGCCACAGATTCGATCCCTGGTTGGGGAACAAAGATCCCACAGGCTGTGGGGCAACTAAGCCTGCACAATGAAGATCCCAGGTGCCAGAAATAAAGCCTGGTGTAAGCTAAATACATACATAAATAAAAAAGAATTATAGAAAAATGATAAGAAAGAGGGCAATTAGAGTCAAGAGATATTATCAAGAAGGTGGTACCTGATCATACTTGCAGGAGGAAGAAATCAATAACAATCGGAAGTTACAAAGAAGGGACAAGTAATTCAGCAGAAATTCCAGAAGTGAAAGGTAATCAAAAGCACAGCTGGAACAGTTTGCCTTAGAAGAGAGAGCACGTTGTCTGAAATAAAAGGAGACAATAATCTACTGAGAACAGAGGAGTTGAGAAACAGGTGAAAGATGTACAATTAGCTATGAGAAATATGCTGCTGCTGCTGCTGCTACTAAGTCACTTCAGTCGTGTCCGACTCTGTGTGACCCCATAGACGGCAGCCCACCAGGCTCCCCCATCCCTGGGATTCTCCAGGTAAGAACACTGGAGTGGGTTGCCATTTCCTTCTCCAATGCATAAAAGAGAAAAGTGAAAGTGAAGTCGCTCAGTCTGTCCGACTGTTAGCGACCCCATGGACTGCAGCCCACCAGGCTACTCCGTCCATGGGATTTTCCAGGCAAGAGTACTGGGGTGGGGTGCCATTGCCTTCCCCGGAGAAATATGCTACGCAGCCAATATGCAATATAAGTAAAATGACAAGGTAGCCTGATACCTCACCAAGGCTGGGAGAGGACATGGTTGTGATGGAAACTGGGATAGATCAGAAAGAACAATACATGGAGAGAGCAGAAGTAAGTAAATTCAGACTTCACTTTTGTGGTCTGATAACACTGGGTAACATACATTTAGCAGCTGAAGTTTTTTGAATAATGATGAGGCCCAACATATGAGAGGACTTACCATTCTGACAGTCCTAAGGCATCCCTTCCTCTTCAAAACTAGCAATCATGGTGGCTGTTCTGGCTTTGGTGTCCCTTCCCTGGCAGCAGTAGATTACATTATGCATTTATCCGCAAGCATCAACAGCTCCCAGTGAAGCAAAGAGCTATCCCTGAGTGGTAGAACCTGCTAGTCTGGACCAGCTGGAAGGTTACAAGCATGAGAGACACAAAGGGAAAGGTACTAGTTTCTGAGCCTGAATAAAAGAACAGACCCAGCTTTGAACCCCTAACTGTCCCAAAGGTGTTTCCTAGGAATTTAGCAGCAGAGAGTCCCTTTTCCTCTCCCGCAGCACGTATATTGTCCCATCCAGACTTCTAATTCGGTGGAGCTTGGGTTCACACACATTTCCCTCCTCTTTCTTTTCTGCAGGTCAGAGGAGAAACATTGGTATCTGAGGCAAAAGGTTTCAATTTCCCCCAGTGAGTAAACTCTTTAGGTATAAAACTTATTTAATCATAAAGGATTTATCTTTCTTCAACACAAGTGCACACATTAAAAGTAAAAAAAAAAAAAAAAGAGAGAGAGAGAGAGACATATATTTACACAAATTAGAAACTACAGTCTCAGGTCCTGGATTAGGGGTCTAGAGGATGGGCAGCAGGAGCAGCTGGAGGATGGCTTCTCATCTGTTCCAGGTGTCCTGTGGTCATCTCTCTGGTCAAGGTGGGTAGACCAGGAGGGGAAGGGGCACGGCTACAGTTTGATGGCAGAGTTATTGGCAAATTGTGATAATGAGACCCCTCTACAGATAGTTCCTGATGACTACCAGGGATGACCGGAGATGCTGTCGTGGATGGAACTGGAGTGATTGGGGCTGAGTGAGTCAAGGGGTGTACTCCATGCTGGAGGAAAAGGATGACACCAATGCTGGTTCCAGTGCCTAAAGGACCATGGCTAAAGGAGATGGTACCTGGGGAACTGAGAGGGGGATTGCAAATTGGAGTAGTGTGGATCCAAGTGAGGTTCATAGCTGGCCATTCGGGGAGGTGCCAAGGCTCCTTTGGTTTTAATACTAGCTGTCCTAGCTGTGTCTGGCCCATCTTTTCCATGGAAGGTGCAGGAGAGGAAACAGCTGGATAACTGTGGTGGCTTGGAAAATACTAGGGAGGGGGAAGAAAAGAGAAAAAATTTAGGTGAGAAAGCTTTCAAATTAATTCCACCTGACTGTTCAAATCTTGGTTTTCCTTGGGAACTCTGTAATGCTAACATATCTTGCTTTATGCAATAGATAATTTCCTGCCAGGCCATGATTAAGTAAAAGTTTTAGTAACCAAATTCTTGAAGGCCTACTATATACACCACACACTATATAGCACTGGCTATTCAGACATATAAGGGCTTCACTGGTGGCTCAGTGGTAGAGAATCCGCCTGCCAATGCAGGAGACGCAGGTTTGATCCCTGGGTTGGGAAGATGCCCTGGAGAAGGAAATGGCAACCGACTCTAGTATTCTTGCCTGGCAAACCCATGGACAGAGGAGCTTGTCTGGCTACAGTCCAGACATAACTTAGCAACTAAACAACAATTCAGACATATACAAAATAAAACTAACAGTCTCACAAATTTTCACTCTTTATAAACAAACTCATTTTAGAACGTCCTTCTAAAGTTTTTAATTGGAATCATCATTTTCCAGTTTCTTTAAGTTCTAATTTTCTATGTTGAGTTCCTTAAGAACTGCGACCATTCCTCAAAACCCATGCTTCCAGAGGGATACAAAGATCCTTGGGTAGGAGTTAAAAAGAGAGGAAAAGCGGTTTAGGGGCAACAGAGGAGAAAAACTTTTCATAGACAAGCTGTGGAATCTCCCTGCATGATTCATTTGGCCAGGTAAAAAGTCTTCTGTATCTATACAGAAAGCAGATAAGCTACAAGATGTGGTATGGGGTTAAACTCCATAGAGTTCTTAGAAATGACCCAAACAAAATGGAACCAAAAACATCTATAAGTCAGACTATGAAGGAATCTAGGCATTCTCTTCCTTGAAAAGAAACTTTTGAAAAGATGAAAAGACCCAGAAGAAAATGGGAGAGGGAGCCCCTTTCTGTAGGTACACTTCATTTCTTTGGTTATTTCCCCACCTTTTCCTCAGATAATAAGTTCTCACCTTGGTCAGCTGGTGCCTGCTACTACCCAATGATGACTTCTGGGCAGCTATATGAGGAAACCAAGTCTTTAACATTCCTTCCACCTGTAACAGAGTTCCTAGATAACGCTCTCTGTGAGGGAAAGTAAAAAAAAAAAAAAAAAAAAAGGCCATTAGGTGTGAAAAAAGCCACAGAACAGGATTGGAAATACCACTTTATGAAGAAGAGAAAATAAGCAAAGGGGACTTACCCCATCTGTGGCTTCTTCAANAAAAAAAAAAAAAAAAAAAAAGGCCATTAGGTGTGAAAAAAGCCACAGAACAGGATTGGAAATACCACTTTATGAAGAAGAGAAAATAAGCAAAGGGGACTTACCCCATCTGTGGCTTCTTCAAAACTCCTAAGATACGCTGGATCCTGTCCATTGCCACGCTCTGCTGGAAAGTGCTCAATCCTGGGGTTAGGAGAGAGAAGATGAGAGCAGAGATTGAGATTCAAGAATTTAGTGAGCGAAAGGAAAGACAGAAGGGAGTTAAAATTGATTCACCTAAGGAAATTGTCACAGGAGAAAACAGGAATTATCTAGGTCCCAAAGACTTAAGAGAAATACACATTTAAAATGCATGTGGAGAGAAACAGAGACAGATCTGAACCTAGCTCAAATGAATGCAACTAATCAGACAATTACCTCTCTCAAATCGACCCATCTTCAGCCCCTTCAGCAGGTCTGTGAGAGGGGGTATGAATCCTTGGAGCTCTTTACACTGTAGGAAGACAGGACAAATGGTATGAGAAGACCAAGAATTGCCCACACCAGTACTTATTTTTCCATCTCACCTGGGAGCCAATACTCTCCTTGTGGGGTCCTTATCAACCAAATGAATACTAAGCCACTCTGGTCCCATCTCCTTTCCCCAGCTTTCTCTTACCTTCTGAGCAAAGAGCAGGTCTCCTTCTGTGGTACAACCCTGGATGTTTATACAGGTCTCCAATTCACCATCTCTTGATCTTTTGACCCCAGATCCTGACATAGAAGAAGCCAAGCCCCGCTGTTCCGAGCGAGACGCTATATGTCGGCTACTGGAAACCTTGGGTCGTTGCCTGCAGCGGATAGGACCAGGGCTGGGCCGAGAACCTTCCTTCTGCCCAACAGTGTCTGGCTTGGGGCCATGGGCCCACTTGTCCTCCCCCTCGCTATCGGAGGGGGAGCCAAAGTCACTGTTCACTGGGGAGGTGGAAAAAGAGGACGAAAGAGAGCAGGAAGAATAGGAAGAAACGCTAGATGGAGAATCCATAGGTTCAGAAGCAGGGTCTGGAGAGCAGCTCCTGGAGTACCCAAAGATCGGGACCTGCAACCGAAGAGCAAAGCGAGGGAGTCTGAAACCAGAATCTGAGGACTGGGAAATGAACTGAGAGACCAGGGTGTACTGTATACGATAATAACATCTCTTCTCTCCCTTCCCAATATTAATCCTGTCTCGGGCACAACAGAAAAAGTCATCTTCCCCACCCACCCCCCCTCCACTAAGAACCTGGATTGCCTTTGTGCCCTCTGCGGAGCAGCTCTTAGCCTGACACAGACTGTTCTTTCTTTCCTCAACTCAGTAAATGACATGATATGACCCCTTTCTCCGGTTTGCCTTTCTGGTCTCATCCTGACCCCATAGCGAGCCTCTCTACCTGAGCTCACTCCACCAGCAAGCCGGAAATCTGCTGCACTTTAACCCACCTAGGGACCCTGTAGGAAACTCCCGCCTCTTCCCAACCTTTCTGATCGCCATCCCTGCGGCGGACCACTTCCAGGCGCACCTGCCACGTGATGCGAATCCTTGCAATACCAATATCTGCAACGAGTCCCTAAACCCACTCCCACCGGGTCTGATCCTCCAGCGCGGATCGCTCCCTGGCGTCAGAGTCTCCTCACCTGTGTCAGTCGGTTCAGTTCAGGCTGTCTGCAGCTCCTACTCAGACTCTCGAGTCTCAGCTACCCACCTCCGGCTCCCTCCCACTGGGTCCCGCCCCTTCCCCCTCTGGGACACGTGCAGCTCCGCACGTGCCTTCCCCCTGCTTACACAGACCTCGCACCCTCATTGGTTGTGTAGCCGGTGACACGTGACTCTCGTTATTGAAGTTCATATTCCATTTGCTACAGCATACAGGGGTTCGGCCAATAAAGCGGCTGTCAGGGGACGATTGGTTAGATGGTAAGTATTCTGTGCTCCGCCCCTACATGCGGCTAGCAAGGAGGACCCGGTGATGAGAAAAGGAGGAGGATGGAAAAAGAGTGGAAAAGAAGGGAGGGGAGAAAAAGGGCGGAGCCCGTGGCCTTAAATAGGATGGTGGTGTGCTGAAGCCGCGCGGTTGGAGTGTGCGGACTAGTAGTGTGATCTGAGGTGTGAGCCTTGCCGTGTGGGACTCTTGGTTCTTCCTTGGTAACCGACCCCTGTCCCCCCTCTTTCAGCGCCTCCGCTCACAAGTGCAGCACGTGGAACCCGTCAGCGACTTGCGTCTGCAACGTGTGTGAGAACATGGACGTGTGCCACTGGGTATCCTCCTCCTCCCCCACTCCGCTCTCCGTGGCCCAGCCCTCGTGACTCCCCAGTCTCTGTTTCACTCTCCCCTCCTCCTCCTTATCCTACAAGTTGGGTGCCTCCTGCCCTGTTGGGTGAGGAGGGTGGGGACTTCTGCCGAGAACACCGCGTCCTCTCCCCGGCTCCCACTGGGGCGGCTCCTCCAGCCCTTGCCTTACATAACCCGCCACACACGTTACCAGCTCAGATGCCAGCCCGCCATCAATCTAGAGGTCAAAGCCCAGCCGGGTTGTTCCTTACTTCTACCCGGGTTCCTCAGGCCTTGTACCCTTAATTCTGTTTTACTTAGCACAAGGAATGGGGAGGCGGGTAGGTCTCTGATTTCCTAGATTATGCCTTTGTTCAGCTTTAGTTTCTTCATTGCTTCTCTGGAGATTTGAAGAAGGGAGGGAGGCAAAGTCCGGAGTTTACTATTCACTGCCCCTTGCAGTTTTTTTTTTTT